>JAJEJO010004088.1:157202-178402 GCA_020662805.1 Glaucomys volans | reverse complement strand
AAATTACTCCCTTGAGAAGAGGCAGTTCTGAAGAGAACCACCAGGAGAGTCTCTTACAACTATATTGCTGTTCACTGTGGGGACTCTCATGAACGAAAAGACCATCACAATAGTAATTAAATAATGAATTTATTCTAAGCAGGAATTTGAAGTAGTTAGGCAGGAAGTGGTGATGTATACCTGTAATCCTTGCACCTCTGAAGGCTGAGGAAGGAGGATCAAAAGTTCAATGATGGTTTCAGCAGTTTAGGGAGACCCAGTCTCAAAATAAAAAATAAAAACGAAATGTAGCTCAGTGGTAGAGCAACTCTGGGGTCAATCCCTAGTACCAAAAAAAAAAAAAAAAAAAAAAAAAAAGAATTCAAGGTAGTTAGATCTTGAAGAATGAAGTATGATGCATGCTCAGTGCAGACTTTAGAATTCTGTGCCCGGAAAAAAAATACGTTTAATATTAAAATGCTTTAATAAAAAATCATTAAAAATTTCAATCACAAGTCAGTAGTTTGGATTACTGTGTCAAATGGAAAATCTCATTCTCAATGTTTCCAGGCGAAGTGTGGAAACTTTAAAAAGTGACAGTTGGGTTTTTTTTTTAACTTATAGTTTGTATTTTAGCCAAAACGACATTAGTAAGAAAATGCGATAAAGCCAGAAGTAGTAAATCAATTTGAATTTAACCAACAGAGGGAGCTGGTTTTAGATATTTAGAATATTTTGGTCAGTGTAATGTTTTGGTTAACGAATTGTTGAAATTTCATAAGGAAATGAAACTCAGTTGTCTGGCTTTTACCAGGTGTTTCTATATGACTGTAGATAATTGCATCTCATAGCATGGGTGTTAAACATGTTAGGCTAAATGACTTCTTGTGTTACTGCTAAATAAAGAAGGGAAGTGAAATGCGGAACAAATCATTGCTCTGGTCAGGAAGCAATAGAAAGGCAAATCAACGTTCTTGATTTGATCTTTTGCATTGTTATATTTTTACTGGAAATGCTTTATAGCAATGCTCTTTTGGATCACCATTTAGTTGTTCAGTACATACTTGTCTGGTGTAGCTCAAACCTCAGCTAGGACTGAATGTTTCTGTTCCCCTGGGGAAAGACCCTGTACCTTAAGGTAATTTGCATAGGACTTCAGGTGGCTGGGACAGGGAGAAAGCTGCTTGTTGTCTTCAGGGAGAGGGATTTTGTATCCCGACAGATGCATTTTGCACAATTATGGTTGGGAGGTAGAATGTTAAGAGGAGAGGTAAGTGATATATGATCTTCCTTAGCTGAACAGCCCTGGGTGAAGTGGGGCTGAGGGGTGGGTGAAGTGGGGCTGAGGGGTAGGTGCTTGGCAGATAAGCCAACAACTGCAAGGTAGATTCTTGGGAGGCCCTGTTTCTTGGTGAGAAGAAGTAAAAATTTTAAGATTGGGTTTTCCTTGGGAAGAACCTCAGAAGAATAAAAAGCCGAGCTCCTGTCAGCCTAACCTGAGCAGAAGCTGTCCTGTGAAAACCAACAGGGACTTGAGAGGCTGCCTTTGCTCAGTCTTCCTCAGGGTCTGAAGATGCCCAGTGGAAAACTAAAAGTAGGATAAAAGCTCTCCCTTTGTAATAGTGGTCCACTTTATGCTTTGGATATAACTCCTGCGGCTTAACCGGGAGCGGTGGCGCACGCCTGTAATCCCAGCGACTTGGGAGGCTGAGTCAGGATGATTGCAAGTTCAAAGCCAGCCTCAGCAATTTAGCGAGGCCCTAAGCAACTCAGTGAGACCCTGTCTCTAAATAAAATACAAAATAGGGCTGGGATGTGGCTCAGTGGCCGAGTGTCCCTGAGTTCAATCCTTGGTTCAAAAAAAAAAAAGAAAGAAACAAAAAAAAACCCCTCTTGCTGCTCTGCCACTGCAGCATTTTTTTTTTTTTTTTTGTACCAGGGATTAAACCCAGTGGTGCTTAACACTGAACCATATCCCCAGCTCTTTTTTAAATATTTTATTTAAAGACAGGGTTTCACTGAGTTGCTTAGGACCTCGCTATATTGCTGAGGCGGCTTTGAACGCGAGATGATACTGCCTTAGCCTCCTGGACTGCTGGGATTACAGGTGTGTGCCACCATGCCCAGCTCACAATTTATTTTTTAAATGGATATTTCTTTCTTTTCCTCTCTCCCTTGCTTCCCTAATCTCTCCCTTCCCTAATCTTGGGGAAACAGGATTACTTTCCTTCCCCATCCTAGGCAGAGCTATTTGTCCTTGAGCACACACCCACTACAGGAAGGAAGTCATTCAGACTTTGGGGATGGCACCAGAAGATCTCAGATATGAGCATCTCCCAAATCAACAAGTGAATTGCAACTCCAGACCGAGAACACGTGGAATGTAGCCTTTGAATCACTTCTTTAAAAGCCCCCTGTTCACCCTGATGGGGAGAATCACTGCCTCTGGGACAGGAGTCCCCTGTGTAAAGCTTCCTTTTTCTTTTTCTCAAAACCACGTCCTCATTACTGGATTGGCTTCAGGGACAAGGGCCCAGCTTTTGGTAACACCTTCATTTCTATCCGTCTCCTTTATCACCTTAAACTCTGGATCAGATTCCTGCTCAGAGGCAGGTTAATCTGAAGGTGTTCATCTATAACTGGTAATCTGCCCCATTCAAGATGGAGGACATCAAGATAAGAATAACTAAGGAATTTTCAAGATTTGCAGGGACATTGCTGGCTTTTACAAAGAACCCGCTGGAGCAGTGCCCAGAAGTTCCCAGTCATCTCTCTGCACCTTCCAGGACCATCTCTGCACCTTCCATGGCACATCATGGCACAATGAGACTGCACCCTCTAAGCAGGAGCAGTTGTCTCCTGGGAACCCATGCCCCCCTTCCAGGACCGCAGGTCTGATGGATAAGCATCCTGAGAAGCAGATGGAGATCACTTCTCCAGAGCCTCACAGAACCTTGACTGAAATAATCACCACCTGTCGTTTGACCAAGGCTCCTTAATTATGCACACCTCTCACTCCCTGCCCAGTTCTGCCTCTGTTTAAATCTACACCTCCTGTTAGTGCCCCAAAGACAAGACTGAGATGCTTGCTCTCACTTGCTTTCCCAATACAGTTATATCAATTAAGTTCCTTTCCTCATTTTCACCATTACTTTTTCCAGTTGGTCTTTGGGGCAAGTGGTTGGTCGCAGTTTGTTGGGACACCCAGAGCCTCAGGCCTCGGACCTTGGTAATAAGACCAGCCCTTGCTTCTTCAGTCAAAGAAAGAGTTCAGAGATGAGCTGGAGGGACTCCACCAACAGGTCATGAGGGAGGGAACATGCCAGCAGTTGCGGTCAGACAATGGAAACAATCGTGTGAGAACCGGCAGCTTCTCCTTGCAGCGGCAGCAGCAAGATTGGTGGGGAA
Organism: Glaucomys volans; assembly: GCA_020662805.1. Classification (NCBI taxonomy): domain Eukaryota; kingdom Metazoa; phylum Chordata; class Mammalia; order Rodentia; family Sciuridae; genus Glaucomys; species Glaucomys volans. The sequence continues at coordinate 175,015 of JAJEJO010004088.1, read as the reverse complement.
GATGCCAGAAACGCTTTGCACTCTAAATGAGGGGGCAAGAGGATGCTTGTTCCTGCAGCTCTGCAGCCCTCTTCCTTCCTTCCTCCCCACCCCTCCTTCTTTTGCCTTTTCTTTTTTGATTCTGGGGATTGAATCCAGGGATTAGGGCATACAAAGCAAATGCTTTACCACTGAGCTACATCCCAGCCCCAGTCTGCTCCTTTTTACTGGATCATTTCCATCTCCTTACAGACTGGTTACTATATCTCTTGTATTTAAAAAAGCATTCACCTGATCTCTTATCTTTATCCAGCTGCCAGACCATATTTCAGTCCTCTTTTCCAGAAGAGCAACTCAGGAGGGTTACCTATATTCTGCCCCCAATTCTTCATCTCCCTTCCCCATTTTTTAGGATACTTTCCTCTCTCTTTTTTTTTTTCCTGTTTCTGTTTCTTTTCTTTTGCATTAAATAACAGAAAACTCTGAATCAACTGTGTAAAATGAAATGGGAATAGGGATTGATTGACTCAAATGACAAGAACTCCGTAGGTACAGCAGGCTCCAGCAGTGGGCTCTGGTTCTGCTGGTGGCATTATCTTTGTAGCCTCCTCTTTGGCTGTATCCCCAAGATGGCTTCCACAGAACTAGGTGACACATGCAGAAATGACAATAACTATTGAAATAAGAGGATCTATTTTCTTTTTGTGTATCTTTTTAAGAAAAATCGATACCTGTATATTAATCCTTCGACTGAGCTCCTCACATCTCATTGGCCAGGACTGGACCACATGTAGGTTAGGGGTGTAGCTCAGTGGTACCACACTTGCCTAGCATGCATGAGGCCCTGGGTTCCATCCCCAGCACTGCAACAAAACAAAACAAAACAAAACAAAACAAAACAAAATCAAAACCATCCAACAACAGAATTGTGTCATATGTCCATTCCTAAACTCATCCTTGTAAAGGAAAGTGGATCATAGTGATTGTCTTGAACCAATCAGAATTTCCACTTGAGCTGGGAGTAGAGGTTCTGTTTGCAAGGAAGAAGGGGAGAACAGAAGTATTCCACATTTCGATTAAACTTTTGTTCCCAACACCCACTGAAATGAAACTAGAGGCACCAAATCTAACGGGCTTAGTCTTCATCATGATCTTCCTTTTAGCAATATCTGACAGTCAAGCACCTGTATCTCTTCCCATAACATATTCTCCTGGTTTTACTTTTCCCTCTGTTTGCTGTTCTTCAATTTTCTGAGTTGAGTGCACAGAATTGTTTGTTTATTTATTTACATAGTACTGGAGATTGAACCCAGAGCCTCATACATGCTGGTCAAGTGCTCTATCACTAAGCCACAGCCCCAACCTGGGTTGCAGGATTTTAAACCAAGACTCATCCTATTTTGTCCTGAACTTTGTCTTCCCAGCACAATTGGAGCAAAAGATGTTCATCTTTCAGAATGAGGAGTGAGACTAGAGGACTTGGAAAAAGAAGTGACCAGGAATGAGTTTTATCTCTTTTAATTAACTATCTCCAGCTTATCAAAGAGTTTAGGATCAAAGTGCATGAGAAATTGGGGAGGAAATTTCTTTAGAGAGGTCTGTAATATAAGCTTTTCCCCACAATAGGGAAACAGTGTGGGATGCTTGTGCCTCCCTGCCAGTGTAGGGAAACAGGTTTTGCTGGGGCTCATTGGAGAGCAAAGCATAGTGGACTATTAAGTGTGGCTGGCTGGCTGCTCTCGTGGCAGGGGGAAGCATTGGTGCTACATTGGATGTTCTTCCACACTTTTGGCAAATGATTCTTGAGTGCTTCCAGTGGACCTAAAATAGTGTGTGTGGGGGGGTAGGCATGTGAATCTCTTAGATCCTGCCCAAGAGGTTTTGGTGAACACCACCTAAACAAACCACAAAAATGCTGGAGAATTTACCATTTGTATCTGGAATTGTGAAGGAGGAGTTACAAGTGACCAGTGAGGAGCACTTATTTTCAGTAAGTGAGCTGCCCCTGCAAGATTTTCTAAGATGGTGGAGTCTGAAGAAGCCATCATATTGTCTCATGAGAGAAAGAATAAGCTCTAGACATCTGTCAAGCCCAGGGAGCTCTGACTATTTACAACAAGACTAGCCAAATCAGATCTTTCCTGTTCATACCTTTTCCTCCTTCACGCTGGGCTTCCATTCCAAAGGAACCAGAGGCAGCCTATGGAATTGGGAAAGGGAATTTCATTTCAGGTGAAACAGAGAAGAGCCAACTGCCACTAGAGGCAGCCCCAGACTAGGGGAGGGAAGAGCCTCAACTTTCCATGGATTTGGAAGATTTTGGGTCATTCCTAATACTGAAATGAGGCTCTCTGTGCCTGTGTCTGATCAGTAGTCAACAGTGGCTTTTTATTATTTAAGAATGTTCAGAAAACTCATAAACTTGCCTTCAGTTTTACTCAGGGAAACAACCAGTTTCAGCAGGGGACAGTTTGAACAGGCATTGAGAGAAAAGAATAAGGTGGTTTTGTGATTATACCACGTGCATCCCTCTTGCTCAATGTATCATTAAGGCTGGCTTTTCCTTCTTCCAACCAACCTCTAAATAAAGTCATGCCCCAAGGCCTCTCCTGAGTCTTTCCCCTTCTTTGTCTGAACTCTCTTGATATGTTATTTTTTTCCATCTTGTGTCTTAGCTGCCCCGTACATGTTCCAAATGTGTACTGTCTGCCCAAAAGTTTTCTCTGAGCCCCAGAAACACAAATCCAGTTGCTACTGGCAACTCCATTTGGAGGGCAAATGGGTATTTGACATGCCCTAGTTTTCCTGCCCCACCTACACCATCTGATTTTCTCCAGCTCTTTCCTATAATAATGAAGAGCATCACCTTCCAACCAGTTGTTTAAATCCAAAGCTAGGGATTGTTCTGGATTTTCCTTTGCTTCGTCTCCTGCATCCAGCTCTAAACCAAATCTTGTCTGCTCTACCTGAAGAACATATCCCGAGATCATCCTCTCATCTCTATCTCTACTGCCATCTCCTACTCTAAGGCATCATAATATTTTGCCTGGACAACTGCCAAATCCACTATCTGATCTCCTTTCTTCCATGCTTGCCCTGTTTAATCTTTTTTTCTACATTACCAGAATGATTTTTTAAACACTCATATCTGATGGCACTGCCCGACTTAAATCCTCTATTATTTCCCATTTCATATAGATGAAAACTCAAATTCCTAATCCTGGCCTCCAGTAGCCTTTCTGATCTTTAAGCTTATATCTTAAAGATATAAGCTTTGTCTTTAGGCTTATATCAACTTCTCCCATTCATGCTCTATGCTGCAGTCACTCCTCCTTTAATGTCCATCTCTTGCCTACCTCAGGGACTTCACACATTCTGTTCTCTCTGCCTGAATGGTTTTTTCACTAATTCTTATAAGGCTTCATCCTCCTCAATCTTCAGCTCTTTGCTCAAATTATGTCCATGGGGAGGCTTTTCCTGAGCACACCTTCTCAAGTAGCCCCTCCTACATCCTCCCTTCCTCTCTATTTGATCACCTTATTCTTTTATCCACAGCACTTGCCCCAAATTTAACTATTACTTGTTCACTTAATTTATTTTCTATCCTTTTTGCCACAATATAAATTTTCTGGAGACATGGACTTTTCCATCTTGTTTACTGAATTATTCCTGGCACCTAGAATTATAACTGGTGGATAGTAGGTGCTCAATAAAACTAAGGGAGTGAATGAAGGAAGGGCAGCATTCAATAAGGAGCAGGTGATTTCCATAGGAATCATGGATCCCTGAGTTAGAAGAGCTCAGAGTGAAATCACAGGGCTCTATAGTTTGTTCAGAGCGAAGGATGTGACTTCAAGGTGGGATTTCCTTCAAATGAGGAAGCCTCTGCCCCTATTAGTGTGTTATCTGGGAAGAAGACAAAACCTTCAGGGTCAGGGGAAGCCAGATACTAACAGGGCTTAGCTTTGTCTTCTCTGCAGTTGGGAGATAAAAGGAGAAGGAAATTACTCCAGGCTTGGGTATCCCTTCCCCAAGAAAATCCTGTTAGAATGGCAAGAAGGGCCACACGTCAAGCACCCCACCATACGTCAATGGGCAGAGCAAGGGACAGTCTCTTCAGTGCAGGGGGCCTAGGTGGAGACTTCCCTCCTCATGGTCAGAGCACTTGCCTGTACTAGAGCTTTCAAGACCTCCCAGGACTGAAAATATCTAGTGTACACCCAACTAATAAAGGATCCAAGGCACTGGATCCTTTGGATGAGGCACTGTGGGTCATAGAAGTGATGAGAAATTCTTCTTTTTTTTGGTACCAGGTATTGAATCCAGGAGCACTTAACCACTGAGCCACATCACCAGCCTTTTTTTGTATTTCATTTAGAGACAGGGTCTCACTGAGTTGCTTAGAGTGTCGCTAAGTTGCTGAGGCTGGCTTTGAACTCAGGATCCTCCTGCCTCAGCCTCTTGGGCTGCTGGGATTACAGGCATGTGCCACCATGCCCCAGCCCAGTGATGAGAAATTCTGGGATACCATCCTATATTTATAACTTCCATTCCCTCCTCTACTACCAGAGTCAAATAGCAAATAGCGATAGATGACAATGACTTTGGTCAGCTTGGGATGGAATGCTGGGTGGAAAACACATGGGCGTTGGGGTCAGAGACATCTGGATTCAAACTCTGTCTCTGTCACTTACTGACCTAATGACCTTGGGCAAGATGCTTAACCTTTCTGAACCTTAATCTCCAACTATGAAATAATTACCTTTGCAAAGTGGTTTGGGTTCAAGGTTTTGACACAGAGAAGGGAATTAAATGATGGTTTGATCATTACAGAGGTAGTTTTTGACATAATAAAATGCAGAAGCTATCTTACCCTTCTCCTCTCATCTCTATAAACCCTGGAGGATCTGAGCCTTTAGAGAAATCCAATGCTGTAAAGCAAGAAGTTTATTTCAAGTGAAACTGGGTCAAGGTTGATTTCCAACATGCTCACTTGGTTTGAGTTTTGCTACTTGTAACAGCCAGATTCCTGACTAATATAACACATAGCATAATTCTTGGTACATGACAGCACCTCTCTGACAAATGACTGCTGTTATTATTGCTACTCTTACCCTGGGTACCAGCTCATGAACATCATGCCTCTAGCCATGTTGGGCATTCCTGAAACTCAGCAGTCAGTGTGATTCTCAGACACAGTCGGATAAATCAACTGTCGGCTTCTATTCATAGAATATTTCCCTCTTACTCATTCATTCATCCATTCAACATATCACCAACAAAGAGAAAAAGTTTCTTGTTAGTTTAATCATCTGATAACAAGAGACACAGGGATTCTTCAGCTTCCCTGAAGGAGCCTGTAGTAGAAGGGATTTGGGAGTGAGAGAGTGGATCTGGTGGTACTGTTCTGTGAAGGAAGACTTGTTAAAACCCCACACTAAGAGATTTCTCACCTTTGGACAGTGGTTAAATGGGCCATTCCTGTCTGATGGCAACTAATGGCTATTTTAAAGCCCTGTGCTGATTCCTGTCCTGTCTGACCCTAACTGCCTCTCACATCAGGCTCTTGGCCCCCTCTGTGCTTTGCCTGACTTTAATTATCCTGTAACAGCTGCTGCCTCCTTTTCTGGTGTGGCCCTAACCTGGGGCTGGCTTCCAGCTGGCTATGTGAGAACAGGAACCCAAAGGGCTGGAAAATAGTTTTTGCATGTCTTTGCAGAAGGGCATTTTCCTGCTGGCATGGTCTCTGAGTTGCAGAGAGAGACTCTTTTCTGTAATTCTTGCCACTAGCTGAAGATGTTTGTGCTATTTGAGCTTGCCATTGCCAGAGATAACTGGAGAAGCCCTGCATATCACTTAAGGAATGTGTCCTTGGATGTGGGTCCCTTCCATCAGGCAGGAAACCAAAACAACACTCATTCTGCCTCTCCTGAGAATCAGAGTCATGATATTACAAATCTCATGGAGAGGCTAAGCAGCTGCATTAACATGCCAGCAAAGACATGGGGACAGGGAATGGCCTGAATCAGTGCTGTAACATCCATCAGTTCTTGATCCACAGGGATGAGGCCTTTCTTCTTAGGGTCAGCAGTCTTGGGGTTATAGTAATGCTGGGAGTTGTTTTGAGATTTTAAAGGGGCAGGACAAAGGAGTCACACAGGATGAGTGCTGTTGGACTGGACTGTGGATTTCTGGTGGCCCGAAGCCGTTCTCGGGATGAGGGATAATTCTATTTAAAGGGGGATTCAGGGCAGGAGGATCACAGCCAGAGAGGGGAGAGGCTGTTTCCCTGAAGCAACCTGAGGTCATGTGGCCAGGGTGGAGAACCAAAATCATTCCCAAAACAAGCAGTGTAAGCAGAATGGAATAAAGTGTGAAAAATGGGCCAATGAGTCTGTTTCAAAATGAAGGCTGTCAACAGAAAATTTGTGAAGAGGTTTCTTTCCCTATGGGGTTCTGTGATTCTGGGGGTGGATATAAAGGCTAAAAGTAATTGTATAGGGTGCACAGATGGAGGATTAGTGGCACCGATACAACCTGGTAGCAGGGACTCCCTCAAGTCTTGGAGTTGTGCAAATGTGGACTGATCCCATACTGATATAGGTGGGTTCCCCGACTGCAAAAATTTGGATTATATGGATTTATGGTTTTTTTTTTCATTACCATAATCTGTGATAATGAAATTGGGCTGTTCTCACATGAATGCACCTATGGAATCTGCAAGCCAAAAAAACGCCCCCCCCCCCCCCCGCCCCCACCACCACATTGTGGGTGCTCCTCCTCAAGTCTGAAATGGAAACATGGTGTCTTGCATATACCGAGCTCTGATTTGTCACAAGATGCAGACTTGCTAGTTTGAAGGCAATCTCTGTCCCCTATATCAACACCAGTCATGGGTCTTGTGACCTCCTGCTCCACAAATCAGGTGGCAGTTGTTTCTTTAAACGTCTTCCATATTTTCTCCAACGTTGCTCCATTAAGTCTCAGAAAAATTTTGTTGTTGTTGTTTTTGGTCATATCACCTAATCAATTTGTTCTCTTCCAGCAGAAAAGGAAACCTCTGATACCTTAAATGTTTTTTAAATAAGATACTTATTAAAAAAAACAGGCAAGTCAAAGAGAGCTGTGAAAAACTTGAGAAAGATAATAAAATTTTGAGGAACATCTAATCACTGGCTAGATCTGAAAAATAATAATGTATCAGAAATAAAGGATCTGGCAGTAAAGAGGTCTGGGCTCCAGTCCCATTTGAGTCTCCATTTAACAACATGACCTCTGAAGTCACTCAGCCTCTCATGGCCTCATCTGTCAAACAGGGAGTAACTAGATCAGTGCTTCTCAAATTGTAACATGCACATAGATTACAAGGGATCTTGTTAAGATGCATTTCTTCTTCAGTAGCTCTGGGTTGGGGCCTAAGATTCTGCATTCCCCATGATGCTGTTGCTTCTTGTCAGACCTGAGTCTGATAAGCTAGTCCTCAACCCTGTATACACATAAGAATCTTGGGAGTTTACAAAGTACTCATGTAAAATACAGATACCTAGGCTCGACCTCCAGAGAGAAGGATACAACTGGTCTGGGAAGGAGTCCAGGCATCAGTCTTTCTACAGAAGCTCTTCTGTGATTTTAATGTGTAGTCAGGGTGAACCTGCTGTGATGAGGTCTAGGAGTCTATGAGAAGATGTATACACACAACCAGGCATATATGTATGCAAATACACCCACATCTGTTTATATGTGTATTTATATATGTGTACACAAATACACACACACATACACAGGAAAAAGTGCTCCTTTATATTTTTTCAGAGAATTAAGCAAATTAGAATCTTCCTTTATTCTGCTTCTTTTGTGGAAGGAGAGAGAACAGGGCAAGTGGCATAACCCTGGACAAGGCAGTGCTCCTGAGACAGGCTGTTTAACACAGAGCTCATTGATAAAATGGGGCCTGTCAGACCTCAGGCTGTGGCTAAGTAGCTAGCACTCTAAATCAGTCAGGCCAAACCACCTGGCAGTTCATAACTTGGGGACTTTGAGTTTGGAAAAGCTGAGTGCAGTAACCATCAATCAGGCACTTACAGTAAAAGCAGGGAGAAAGGTTTCCACTATTTATTCAAGCTGAAGAAAGAGATTCTTGTGTCTGATTTCCATCACCCCATTCATCAGAAAAGTAGAAGAAAGAGAGAATGGCTCTTGCAGCAGCTGTCTGCAAGAAGGGTGAATGTTGTTAAAGAAAACCAAGAAGTCAAGGCCTCTGCTGAAGGTGAAAATGACCCATTTGTTCCTGGTGACCTGGGGCCAGTGTTGGTGGTGAGATGCTGTTCCAGGCGTCCGAAGGGACTTGGAGAACAGATTGTGAACATGAATATCTGAGCTGATATAAGGCAGCATTATTTTTTTTTAATAATTTTTTAGTTGTAGATGGACACAATACCTTTATTTTATTTGTTTATTTTTATGTGGTGCTGAGGATCAAACCCAAAGCCTCACACAAGTTAGGCAAGCACTTTACCACTGAGTCACAACCCCAGTCCTAGGGCAGCATTATGATGCCAGTTGTGACCCCAGGGGCTTCCAGGGGTCCCAAGTGAAAGGGCAGGTGCCACATGTGTAATACCAGGGCCAAGATACAGGAACAGACCCAGGGGGCTGAATGGCAAGTCCAATTCAGGGGAGGCTGGGAATCAGAGCTGAAGAATTTGTGGGTACAGTGTTTCCTGTTCTATTCCATTTGCAGAAATTGCCAGGAGAGCCCTGGACTTTCCACAGGACATGGAATTGGGATTGGAACCTGTCTTATCTGGATTTTCAAGGGTCAGGGCTACCCTGGCTGACAAAAGATGAAATGAAGGAAATGATCAATATTATGTATTATCTTATTTTGGTGCTCTAAGTCATTTTACTGGTTACAGGCATTTGGAAACAGTTGAACCCAGCGAGTATAGAGCATTAATATAATATGCAAAGACAGTAGAATGAATTGGTCATAACTTCCCTGCATTCATATATGCATACACGACTCCATCATGTACAACAAGAAGGTACAACAAGAAGGTTTTTTATTAATCTGGTATTATATTATATTTTTACAGACTACATTTTGATTCATTGTACACAAATGGGGTACAACTTTTCATTTCTATGGTTGTACACAATGTAGATTCACGCCATTTGTGTAATCATACATGTACATAGGGTAATGATGTCTGTCTCAGTCCACTATCTTTCCTCCCCGCTCTGCCCCATTTCCCTCTACACAATCCAAAGTGCCTCCATTCTTTTCTTACCCCCCGCCCCACCACCTAAGAATGGGAAGTTACACTCCATGTATGTATGATATCTCGAAAAATATTCTACTGTCAGGTAAAATTTAAAAAAACAAATTAAAAAATTTAAAAATGTATAATACATGGCTAGGACGAGAGTATTTGTTGACATGGTTCTTGAAAAAAAAAAAAATAAAACAAAACAAAATAAAATGACTTATTGGGAACTTCAGCTTTTCGAGACTCAAAGGCCCCTGGGCTGCATTTCCTTAGCGATAACTTTGGCAGGCTCTTGGAACACTGACCTTGATACTCGTCCAGGGAGGCACAGGGCCTCAGTCCCAGACGGCACAACTGGAGACTGTGCTCATTTTCCATTTCTGAATTGCTCAGAGCTTGGTGAAGTCACAGGTTTTCAAGAGTTACAGAGTTATTTGGAGGAAACAAGTTGCAATCATGGAAGAAATTTGATGAGTCTGAGTCATGTTTGAAGTTCCTGTGGCTGCTGTTGGAATTTTAGAATTTCCATATAGTTTAGTAATGTCCTAGGAAAATTGGTTTTGCTATTTATGAGTGCTAATTTAAAACATCTGTAATGTCAATGCACCGACAAATTTTGTACCCAGTGTGTGGAGTAGGGAGTTGGCAGTGGGGCCTCAGCATGGAACTATGCTGAGGGGACACGCTGGATCCAAATCCTACCTAAACTCCACCCACCAAACTGTGCACCTCAGGAGGGGCTGCATCTGCTGGGGAGGAAGTGATGTCCTTTTCTGTGTCTGCCCAGAGGAGCATTGTTCCTAAATTCACACAGGTGTCAGATAAGCAGGCAACTGAAAGACCTCAGCAAGTGATGTAACATGAAGTGGGCATCATTGTCCTTTTTTTCTTTTTTTTTTTTTTTTGGTACTGGGGATTAAACTCAGGGGCACTCCACCACTGAGCCACATCCTCAGCCCTATTTTGCATTTTATTTAGAGACAGGGTCTCACTGAATTGCTTAGGGCCTCGCTAAGTTGCTGAGTCTGGCTTTGAACTTGTGATCCTCCTGTTTCAGCCTCCCAAGTGCTGGGATTACAGGCATGCGTCACTGCGCCCGGCTTCATTGTCCCTTTTGAGATGCTGTCAAAGGGTGGGAAGCTATTCTATGTGGGTATCTGAATAAGACAAGAGATACTTGGATGTAGTACCTTATTCTGGATCCCTTTGGACTGATCAGTTCTCAGAAGCCCTGGGAAAATTGAAATACTTTAGCAGACTTGTTATTTAACTTTGGATGGCAAATTTCCAGATGTTTCTGATTTAGCATGGGCTTGTCTTATAAGTGTATTACACTTTCGAAGATTGAAGTACATTATGCCCATGAGGTCAGTTCAGGATCTCTGGAGTTTGGGAAGTAAATAGGTGTCAGTGAACATTAGATTATAACATCAATGAGGGCCTGGGCCTGGGTCTGTCATGTTCAATGCTACATATCCTGCCTTTAGCACAGTGTCTTTCAGGAATATTCATTCAATGAATATCTTTTAAATTGAAATATATGTGAATGGGGTCCCATGGAGGTAGATAAGAGAAAAGAAGAGGCAAACTTCATATAGTGGCTGAACAGAGAGAAGCCACGTTTATTGGGGGCATGTATAAAAGTCCTTAAAAAGGACTTTTCAGGGACTGGCTATTATGTCAGTAGTGAAACTAAGAATCAATAAGAGTTTATAAAATTGCATGTGTATCTGTAAGTATCAAACTGACTTTATTGATGATAGAGTTTCTTTACAAATGTCCAAGACACAGTTTCTACCCTCACGTTGCAGAGGTGTAATAGGGAAATGGAATTTTCACTAAGGAGTGTCAAGTGCCATGGCAGAGAAGCTCAGAGATCTATGGGGCAAATGAGCGGCAAACCTAACCCAGCCTGAAGGGGGCAAGCGTTGTGCGCTTCCTGGAGGAAGTGGTCTTCTCAAATCTCTCTCAACTTCCTTTGTGGGTGAGCTCTGTCTTTCTGATTCTCTCAGCTTTCAAAGGTGCAGTTGCACTCAAGCTCCTCTTCAGGGTTCAACACCCCTGCTTCCTTGGAAAGCAGTTCTACCCCTGAACAAATGTCACCTCCCCCAAAGCTGCCACTTGACTCACTGCAGTCACAAGAGAACAGTGTCCACATCCAGTGCAGGTCAAAATTCACTCGGAAGAACCTTGTGTGTAGAACTGTCTGACATAAAAATAACCATTTATCAAGATGTTCTTGTTATAATGTTTTCTGATTCTAAATCTGCTAGATTGTCAGATTTGGAAATCCAATTTCATGTTGTAGAGCTTAGACTTTTCCTTCAAAGAATAAAAATTCCAAGAATAAGTTTATTGTTCTTTTTATAACAAATCTGCTTCCTCAATAATCCATTAATCTAAGAATGGATTAAGCCATTTATGAAGGCAAAACTCTCATGACACAATCACTTCCTAAAGGTCCCATATGGTCCTATCTCTTAATACCTCATGATGGGGATTAAATATCAACACGAGTTTTTTTGGGGGAGGAGGGAGCATTTAAACCATGCTAGATAGTTTGCAGAGAATCCAATCACCTACAGTTATTCTCCATCAGAGTGACCCTTGCACACTTTACCCTCAACCTGTCGAGACCTAAGTCCATCATCTCCTTCCTTAAACCTGCTCCGCTTCCTGTGTCCCCTTGTCAGTAGAGAATATTAACATGCATATAGTTGCCCAAAGTAGAAACCTGGGCATTTTTCTTGATTCCTCTCAGTTTTATTTCTACCTTGTCCCTTACTGCCTGCCTCTAGTCACTTACCAAATCCTGTTGGCTCTACCTTTTAAATTCCTTGAATCCATCCCCTTTCTCCATCCCTAGTCCACTTCTATATCAGACCTCCATCATTTCTCACTTGGTTGGCCAACAGGAAGCCACTTTCAGGTCTGGCCTACAGGAAGCTGCTTTCTGATTTCCCCACCTCCTGTCTTACTTCACTCAAGCCAACTTTCATGTGGCATCCAGAGCTGATCTTAAAGCATACATGATTGTCAGTGGCTTTTAAAAAAAGCTATGGTTGCATACCACCCTCCAGTTACTGTTCAGGGTGCTGTGGCTCACACATCCCTTGGGGAAATGGTTCTGGGAACCTGTCTCCAGCTTTCTCTGTTGGCCACACCAACTTTCCTGCCACTGTCACCTTCCTTCAGTTCTTTGGATGCTCTTCATTCTCTGTTGTCTCCAGGCCCCCCTTTTTTTTTTTTTTTTTAAATATGGTCCCCTTTATTTAGAATGTTTGCTAATCTCCTATTTTTTTAACTTTCAACTTGGCTGTATTTCCTCCTTGAAAGTTTTTGGTCTAGGTTCCCAAAGTATATAGTTTGCCCCCCATCGTAGCACTTACTCTATACTGTCATTGCTTGTCTAGGTCCTCAGGTATTAGTCGAGACCTTTGAAATTGGACTATGTCAGCCCCCGAGTTGCATCTCTAGCAATTACCAAATGTCTTGTACTCTGTAAGTATCTGTTTACAGTTATTAAGCTGCACTTGGCTTTGTGATGCAGAGTTTGGGACTCTACAAATCACACTTCTTTGCCACCGTCTTCCTGTTAGCCTCTTAATGACAGAGGGAGCCTGCAGGGCTAGTTGAAAAAGGAAGGAGTCAGTTTCTGGTTGGTTTCTTATTCCTGTTGTCTTCAACCAGCAAAGCTGCGACAATGGTGCTACTTCACTGGTAGGGGCAGTTAATTGCAGAAGTTGTCCAACCCAGTTTGTAGTTTCACCAGTTTGCAAAGCCGGCCGCTTCACATCTTCAAAGCGACACCAGCTAGAGCAGGCTGTACCTCCTCCTCAGAAGTCTCCCCAGTCCTAGGCACTGAACTCCCCTCTGAACTTTTAATTTTCAATAATTCCAATTTCTTCCCTTTGTTCCCCCAGCCCTATAAGCTGCTTCCTGCAGTTATTACTGCTGCAATAACTTGGTGTTTTGCTGTTTTTTTGCCTTTTCAGTTACATAGTTAACAATCATTACCTAAACATTCTCTATATTAAGTGCTCTCTCTATCAAAATAACTGATGTTGGTTTCCATCTCCTAATTGGACCCTGACTAATGCAAAGTACTATTCAACTCAATTCTAACAATAACCTAACAATAATACAGAAAGTAGCTTATATTTACCTACATGAATTTATTTATTTATTAGCTAGGAAATTGAGGGAAGGGAGTTTAAGCAGCTTGTTCAAGTTTATACAGTTGGGTAGTGGCAGAAATTGGATTTGAACCCACATAAGCTATTTTCAGGGACTTTGATCTTAAACATTAGGCCAATGGTTCTCCAACTTTAGTGAACATCAGAATCACCATGATAGTTCCTTAAAACCTGAGTTTCTGGGCTCATCCCCACAGTTTCTGACTCTGTGGAGCTGGAGTGGGGTCTGAGAATTTGCATTCCTAACAAATTCTCAGGTGATGCTCTTCTAAGGCCCACAGTTTGCGGATTCTTGAAGTGGACTACAGGTGTCAGAACTTCATGTAGTTAAGACAAACACAGAAACAACTCAGCAGGCTTGAAGTTGTGACATAACCATCCTTCATGGATTATCCATTGGACTTTTATCTGCCAAGAGTATATCATAAAGGAAAAGAAAATAGCATTTACTGGGATTATTTCATAGGAGATCTTGTCAACCCTCTGAGATAGGTATAATTACTACCAATCCTGTCTTATGAGAGAGAAAACTGGGACACATGGAGCTTAACTAACTTGTCCAAGGTCACGTCACTCGTAAGTGATGAAGATAGGATTCAAACTCAGTCCAGCTGCTGGTGTGTACCTTCTCTGAACCATTACATTCTACTGTTTCTCTTGGGAGTCTATAATAAGAGTGTGTTTCTGGGGAAAATAAAGCACAATTTAAAACATTGGCTCATGGTGGGAACAGCTGCTTCTTCCCTGTGGACCAGCTTCTCCAGTGGAGAATCCATCAATGCAGCCCCACTGGGAACTTCAAGGCAGCCCTGTCCGGCAGCACCCTGCAAAACGTGTCCGCAGCTGTGTAAGCGCCCACTTGCTGCATGTTTATTCTTAAGGAAAAGGACTAAATTGAAGACCAGTATAAATGCTAGAAACATGATTACAGTTTGTGTCTAAAGGACTACGTATAATTTAGGATTTTTTTTTCTTCTCACGGGAGTCTGCACATTCCACACTCAGAGTTTTTTCTTTTCACTTGTTGGTCCTACTAGGCTGGAAGCTCCTTGAGGACAAGGGCTAGTGGGCACCATTTATTTACTTCTGTATCCCCTGGTATTCATCACTGTGGTTGGTATATGCTTGATATTTAATAAATATCAATTAAATTTTTTTTTCGGAAAAAGACCTGCCTGGAAATCCTCTTCATTGGTGTCCTCTTGGACAGGTGATGACTCAGAACAGAGCCTACAGAGGAAGAGGAAGGGACAGCCTGGTAAAAGGGGTATACTTTTTTCAGTTTAGACACAGAAATGACTTTCCGTTGAAGGGGGTTATTTTGAGGGAGTTAGACATTATTTACATGTCTGTCAGTCTAGCAGCCAAAATGGTTCTCATTAAGTCTGGAGGGAATTTATGTTTCTGCTCTTCTTTTCTATTTGAAACTTATTTAACTGTAGTTGCTCTTTACTTAGCACTCCTGTCTGTCAGGTGCAGCACTGAGAACTTTCCATGACGATCTCTCATTTCATAGCCACACGCTGCTGTGCTTTGGGGCCTTCAAGTCCCAATTTCAAGTCCATTTTATAAATCAAGAAACTCAGAATCCAAACATATTGAGCAAATTACCCAAGATCACACTCTAGTAAATGCAATAACTAGGAATTAAATTCAGGTCTGTCTGACTGTACAGTTTGTGTGTTTTCCAAAAGTCTTTTGTTTTCCTGCTTCCTTAGACAGGGCCCCTAAACCCCTAAAAAGGGGGTGACAAATTTTCTGTCTCTTCACATTAGAATTCTTTCTTCAACTAGGAGCACTTGAAATCCCAATCATCCCTCTGAGGGTGTGATGGTTAAATTTTTAGTTTCCAACTTGGGTTGGATAATATACTTTCATTTTCCCACACACCACACAGAAGGAGGAATTTGTAAAAGGTTCCTGGGGTATTCAGAAGTGAGCAAGGAGTCGCACTTTTTTTATTTTGGTATCAGGGATTGAACCTAAGGGCGTTTAACCATTGAGCCACATCCCCACCCTTTTTATGTTTTATTTTGAGACAGGGTCTCATTAAGTTGCTTAGGGCCTCACCAAGTTGCTGAGGCTGGCTTTGAACTCACCATCCTCCTGCTTCATCTCTGGAGCTTCTGAGATTTGAGGACTGTACCTCTGCAACTCAGCCCAGGGAGTCTCAGCTTTTAAGTCTCTTCCCCCTCAACTTCTCTTGCCACATTTGTACCTGGAAGGAGTAATGTGATAATTAACAGTATCATGGATACAACTATGTTGGTTTTTAGGACATCTTTTTATTATTTTCTCTTTTCACTGATGTACATGCACAATGCTGAGCAGTTGTGCTGTTAATCCAAACTTAGGCTTCTCTGAAAGTTCTTCTTAAACGTCTTTTGAACCTGTCATGATGTTTCTACATTTTTAAGAATCACAGAAGATCAGAGCTACTGCGTTGTATTATTGTATCAGATTTAAGGTATTAAGTCTAGAAAAGCTTTAGTTAATTCAGGGATCTGTGGATAAAAGGGGTGATAACTCTGTGGATATATAGGAAAGCTTCCCTTGAAATGGAGATATTGAAAAAGCAGATTTTATTAACCTTCTATCTTTCTTGTTTTATACCTCTCATCTGAGTGGATTGAAATTCTGTAGCTTGAGATTCAAACATACTTGACCACATTTCTTTACCCTGGTTGAAGTGTCCTAAGGATGAAAAGGCCATCTGATTGTTTCAGAATGAGATTGATTGGAAGTCCCCATCCCCTAATTCCCTACCTGCTGCTATGCCTTGGCCACATCCTTAGTTGAGCAGGTTCACAACATTAATTCTGGTGCAACCAGAGTAAGATTGAGTTCACTGGGGAAGTGATGACAGTGGGCGTAGGTGGCAGTGGTATCCACTAACCTCCACTAGCAGTGTCTGTGGTACAAGCTATGATATCTAACACTCAGGGATGACGAAAGTGGTTTCCTCACCAGGTCAATCCTTTGAGAGATATTGAGCCTTGGCTGCATCTTTCAAGCCTAGTTACTTATCTCTCTTGGTTTGTTTTGTGTTGCTATAATAAAATACCCGAGGCCTTGTGATTCAAAAGAAAAAAGGTTTATTTATCTCATAGTTGTAAAGAATGTGGTTTGAGTATGGTGCTGGCATGTGCTTGGCTCTGGTCAGGGTCTCAAGGCAATGGCATCACACTGGCAGTGCCTGTGCAAGAGAGATTCAGGGGGAGACATCAGACTTGCTTAAAACAACCTGCTCTTGTGGGAAATCCTGAGAGAGCAAGAACACATTCCTATAAAACGTGAGTCCCTTGTAAAGGTCTAATCACCTTCCACTATGTCCACCTCTTAAAAACACCACCATCTCTTAACACTACCACACTGGGGAACAAACTTCTGGCTCATGAACTTTTGGGAGGCAAACCACATTCAAACCCAGGGGCACTCCACCACTGAGCCACATCCCCAGCCCTATTTTGTATTTTTTATTTAGAGACAAGGTCTCACTGAGTTGCTTAGGGCCTCGCTAAATTGCTGAGGCTGGTTTTGAACTTGCAATCCTCCTGCCTCAGCCTTCCAAGTGCTGGGATTACAGGCGAGCACCACTGCGCCCGGCTAGATCCTCAACAATTTTTAATTGGAAATATCAAAGTATAATGAGTTTCCATATATTCTTATTTTCCATCTCTTTATATAAAACATTTTCTTTTGATGAACCATTTGAGAGTAAATGGCAGATGTCACGATATTTTACCTCTAAAACAGCATGAATCTCCTGCAAACAAGGCCTTTCTCCTACATAGCCACAATGCCATTATCCACGTGTATGAAATGCAACCTTGATACAATATCACCATGTTTTGTTTACATTCAAGTTCATTCACATTACTTGCTTTCTGAAAATGTCCTGTATTGCTGCTTTTTTGAGGAAGTAATGTAATCAGACTTTTTTTTTTTTTTTTTTTTTTGGTACTAGGGTTTGAATTCAGGGGCACTTGACCACATCCCCAGCCCTGTTTTGTATTTTATTTAGAGACAGGGTCTCACTGAGTTGCTTAGGGCCTCACTATTGCTGAGACTGGCTTTGAACTTTCTATCCTCCTGCCTCAGCCTCTGGAGCACTGGGAGCACAGGTGTGTGCCACCATGTCCGGCTAATCAGATTTTAATAACACTTTTGTGCTAGATAATTTCACACATAAATTCAAAATGCTCTAGATAGTTTTAAATATCACAGGACTCAACTTTAATTAATTTTGTATTTCAAATCCAAGTTCAAATCCAATACTGTTTCACTCTAGGAATATTTTGAAACACAAAACCCTTGATGTTAATAATTTTGAAATGCTGGAATCCCCTGTGCCCAATATTCCTAACAT
>JAJEJO010004088.1:129121-152202 GCA_020662805.1 Glaucomys volans | reverse complement strand
AGTGAAAGTGTAGTCAGAAGAAGTTGGTTGTTAGCATGAGAAAAGTGAGAAAAAGCCCTTGAGGAAAGAGGTAAACAAAAGGAAAGTAGAGAGCAAGGAAAGTAAAGAAATAAAAGTTTAAGAGCTATCACAAAGGAGAAAAAAAAAATCTACACTATAACAGTCAAACCTCCCAGTTTTAGTAGCCTGAGGCATGAGAGGTACCTGACAATGAGCTTCCCAGTCTCCAGCAGGCCTCTCAGGATGGGATTTGCCCCACCTAATGACAGTTTCCCCTTCCCGGATAATCCAGGATGGCTGCACTGGCTTCCAAAGTGTTGGCAAATGGGGAGATGCAGCACAGGGTGTGGGCACCGAGTCTGTGTGGGGTGCAGTTGGTCAGGCCGGGCTCCTGGAGGTGTTGTGCTGTCAGTCAGGCTAGCAGTCTTGCAGCTCCTGGCTTTTTTTTCCCCAAATGACAGCAGCCACCTGTAACCAAACCTGCGGGTACTGTGATGGTGGACTTCCAGGCAGCAGCAGGCAGCTGGCGATCCACTGATGGTCTGCAGGCTCTGCAGGCTATTGACAGATGATTGGCAGATGAACCTTGGTTGGTGGGTGATAGGTAGGTGAAAGGCAGGTGATGGGCAGGCCAGAGGCAGGCAAACAGGCAAGTGAGGGATGATAGGTGGTGGTCAGTGAGCAATCTGCACTCAACTGTAGTCACTGTGCTGGTGGACTGCAGGTGATCGAGGTAGACATATGTGGTAAACAGCAGGGGATCAATGAGGAGTAAAGACTGCTTTACAGAGAAACAGATTTTCCTCTGTTTGAATCCTGAGTTAAGGAGTGATAAGGAATGCAGCCTCCCTCTAGTCTGCCATCTTGGATCTCCTAGAGTTCATTTTGACATATTATACATACATGGAGTATAACATTCTAATTAGAATCCTATTTTTGCAGTCGTACAGGATGTGGGGTTTCACTGGTACTGTATTCATATATGAACATAGGAAAGTTATGTCCAATTCATCCTACTGTTGTTCCTATTCCCTCCCCACTTTCTTTCATTCCCCTTTGCCTCATCTAATGAACTTCAATTCTCCCCTGACCTTATTGTGTGTCAATCCCCAGTGCAAAAAAAAAAAAAGAAAAATAAAGAGGTCAAGTACTAAAACCATTTACCTAGAACAACCTTTGTGACTGGGGCAAAGCATTCAACTTCAGTTTTGGGTCTTGGGTTCCTTGGTTATGTAACAGTGGTCCACTTTGTGCTTTGAATATAGCCCTTGCTGCTCAGCCACTGTGACTTATTTTTAAAATGGAAACTTTCTTTCTCTTCCTCTCTTCCTCCTCTGAAATCTTTCCCCGTCCCTAATATCAGGGGAAACAGGATTACCTTTCTTCCTCATCCTAGGCAAAATTATCTCTCCTTGAGCACACACCCACCACAGGAATAAAGTAATTCAGAGTTGGGGATGGCACCAGAAGATCTCAGAAATGACTATCTCCCAGATTAACAAGTGAGATGCAACTCTGGACAGAGAACATGTGGAATGCAGCCTTTGAATCACCTCTTTTTTTTTTTTTTTTTTTTTGCGGGGCTGGGGGTTGAACCCAGGGCCTTGTGCTTGCAAGACAAGCCTTTGAATCACTTTTTTAAAACTCCTCTATTCCCCCTGATGGGGCAGAAACACAGTTTCTGGGACAGGAGTACCCTGTGTTTCTCCTTTGCTAGAAAAGCAATAGAACTTCTTTTTTCCTTTTTTTTTTTTATTCACACAGTTCATATAATCTTACATATACATAGGGTAATGCTGTCTGTCTCAGTCTACTATTTTTCCTTCCCCCATCCCCTCCCGTCCCATTTTCCTCCTAACCATCCATACTTCCTCCATTCTTTCCTATCCCGCCATAACCCCTGCACCCCCCCCCCTTGCCCCCTCCATTATGTATCAGCATCCACTGATCAGAGAAAACACTTGGCCTTTGGTTTTTTGGGCTTGGCTTATTTCACTTAGCATGATATTCTCCAACTCCACGCATTTATCACCAAAAGCCATAATTTTATTCTTTTTTATGACTGACTAATATTCCATTGTGTATATATACCACAGTTTCTTTATCCATTCTTCAATTGAAGGGCATCTAGGTTGGGTCCACAATGTAGCTATTGTTAATTGAGCAGCTATTAACACAGATGTGGCTGCATCCCTATACTTTGCTGATTTTAAGAGCTTTGGGTATAAACCGAGGAGTGGGATAGCTGGGTCAATTGGTGGATCCATTCCAAGTTTTTTGAGGAATCTACATACTGTTTTCCAGAGTGGCTGCACCAATTTGCAACTCCACCAGCAATGTACAAGTGTGCCTTTTTCCCCACATCCATGCCAACACTTGTTATTGCTTGTATTCCTGATAATAGCCATTCTAATTGGAGTTAGATGAAATCTTAGGATAGTTTTAATTTGCATTTCTCTAATTACTAGAGATGATGAGCACTTTTTCATATATTTGTTAATGGCCTGTATATCCTCTTCTGTGAAGTGTCTGCCCAGTTCCTTAGCCCATTTGTTGATTGGGCTCTTAGCATTTTTGGTGTAAAGTTTTGTAAGTTCTTTATAAATTTTGGAGATCAGTGCTCTGTCTGAAGTGTGTGTGGAAAAGATTTTTTCCCACTCTGTAGGCTCTCTTTTCACATTCTTGATAGTTTCTTTTGCTGAGAAAAAGCTTTTTAGTTTGAATCCATCCCATTTATTGATTCTTCCTTTTATTTCTTGTGCTCTGGTGGTCATGTTGAGAAAGTCTGGTCCTAAGCCAATATGAAGAAGATTCAGGCCTACTATTTCTTCTATTTGGTGAAGAGTCGTAGGTCTAATTCCTATATCCTTGATCCATTTTGAGTTGAGTTTTGTACAGGGTGAGAGATAGGGGTTTAATTTCATTTTATTGCATATGGATTTCCAGTTTTGCCAGCACCATTTGTTGAAGAGGCTATCTTTTCTCCACTGTATGTTTTTGGCACCTTTGTCTAGTATGAGATAACTGTACTTATGTGGGTTTGTCTTTGTGTCTTCTATTCTGTACCATTAGTCTACTTGTCTATTTTGGTGGCAATACCATGCTGTTTTTATAAGAATTGCTCTATAGTAGAGTTTAAGGTCTGGTATTGTGATACCTCCTGTGTCATTCTTCCTGCCCAGGATTGTTTTGGCTATTCTGGGTCTTTTGTTCCTCCAGATGAATTTCAAGATCGCTTTTTCTATTTCTATGAGGAATGTCATAGGAATTTTTATTGGAATTGCATTAAATTTGTACAGCATCTTTGGAAGTATGGCCATTTTGATTATATTGATTCTGCCTATCCAAGAACATGGAAGATCTTTCCATCTTAAAGGTCTTCCTCAATTTCATTCTTTAATGTTCTGTAGTTTTCATTGTAGAGAGTTTTCACCTCTTTTGTTAGATTGATTCCCAAATACTTTATTTTATTTGAGGCTATTGTGAACGGAGTTGTTTTCCTCATTTCACTTTCAGATGATTCATTGCTTATGTAGATAAATGCATTTGATTTATGTGTGTTTATTTTTTTTTCTTTTTATATTTTTGGCGGTACTGGGGATTGAACCCAGGGCCTTGTGCATGTGAGGCAAGCACTCTACCAACTGAGCTACATCCCCAGCCCTGTGTGTTTATTTTATATCCTGCTATTTTGATGAATTCACTAATTAGGTCTAAAAGTTTCCTGGTGGAGTTTTTTGGATTCTAAAAATACAGGATCATGTCATCAGCAAATAGTGACAGCTTGAGTTCTTCTTTCCCTATTCGTATATCTTTAATTTCTGTGGTCTAATTGCTCTGGCTAGCATTTCCAGCACAATGTGGAATAGAAGTGGTGACAGTGGGCATCCCTGTCTTGTTCCAGTTTTTAAAGGGAATGCTTTCAGTTTTTCTCTGTTAAGAATGATGTTGGGCCGAGCGTGGTGGCGCACGCCTGTAATCCAAGCGACTCGGGAGGCTGAGTCAGGAGGATCGCGAGTTCAAAGCCAGCCTCAGCAACTTAGTGAGGCCCTAAGCAACTCAGTGAGACCCTGTCTCTAAATAAAATACAAAATAGGGCTGGGGATGTGGCTCAGTGGCCGAGTGTCCCTGAGTGCAATCCCTGGTTCCAAAAAAAAAAAAAAAAAAAAAAAAAGAATGATGTTGGCAGTGGGCTTAGCATAAATAGCCTTTACAATGTTGAGGTATATTCCTACCATCCCTATTTTTTCTAGTGTTTTGAGCATGATGGGGTGTTGTATTTTGTCAAATGTTTTCTCAGCATCTATTGAAATAATCATATGATTCTTAACCTTAAGTCTATCGATGTGATGAATTACATTTATTGATTTCTGGATGTTGAACCAACCTTGCATCCCTGGGGTAAACCCCACTTGATTGGGGTGCACTATCTTCTTAATATGTTTTTGTAAGCGATTTGCCAGAATTTTGTTGAGGATTTTAGTATCCATATTCATCAGAGAAATTGGCCTAAAGTTTTCTTTTCTAGATGTGTCTTTGTCTGGTTTTGTATCAGAGTGATACTAGCTTCATGGAATGAATTTGGAAGGGTTCCCTCCTTTTCTATTTCATGAATTATTTTCGGGAGTATTGTTGTAAAGTGGAACAGGAGCGGCCTGTGGGGGTAAGGAGGATGAGTGCGACGGCGCTAACACCATGCTGGGAGCTCAAGTTCTGAAGACCAGGCTCAGTTTAATGTGGAACAAACAAACATATATAACAGATGTTCACTAATTACAAATTGCCAATAGCTGTTAACACTCCCATGCCAAACTCCCGATCATGTTCGTGCTAGGCTTGTGATCAGACCAATTAAGGGAAGAGAAAATGCCTGAGCTCTGTATCCTCAGGTACTCCTACAAGAGTATTGGTATAAGTTCTTCTTTGAAGGCCTTGTAGAACTCAGCTGAGAATCCATCTGGTCCCGGGCTTCTCTTGGTTGGTAGGCTTTTGATGACTTCTTCTATTTCATTGCTTGAAATTGATGTGTTTAAATTGTGTATGTCCTCCTGGTTCAGTTTGGGAGGATCACATGTCTCTAGAAATTTGTTGATGTCTTCAAGATTTTCTATTTTATTGGAGTATAGGTTTTCAAAGTAGCTTCTAATTATGTTTTGTATTTCAGTGGTGTCTGTTGTGATATTTCCTTTTTCATCATGAATTTTAGTAACTTGAGTTTTCTCTCTCCTTCTCTTTTTAGTGTGGCTAAGGGTTTATCTATTTTGTTTACTTTTTCAATGAACCAACTTTTTGTTTTGTCAATTTTTTGAATTGTTTCTTTTGTTTCAATTTCGTTGATTTCAGCTCTGATTTTAATTATTTCCTGTCTTCTACTACTTTTGGTGTCAGTCTATTCTTCTTTTTCTAGGGCTTTGAGATGTAGGGTTAGGTCATTGAGTTGTTGACTTTTTATTCTTTCCTTGAATACACTCAATGCAATGAATTTTCCTTTTAGTACTGTTTTCATAGTGTCCCAGAGATTGTGATATGTTGCATTGTCTAAGAATTTTTTTTATCTCCTCCCTGATGTTTTCTGTTATCCATGCTTTGTTCAATAGCATATTATTTAGTCTCCAGGTGTTGGAGTAGTTTCTGTTTTTTCTTTTGTCATTGATTTCTAATTTCATTCCATTTTGATCCAATAGAATACAAGGTAGTATCTCTACTTTTTTGCATTTACTAAGGGCTGCTTTGTGGCATAACATATGGTGTATTTTAGAGAAGGAACCATGTGCTGCTGAGAAAAAAGTGTATTCACTCATTGATGGATGGAATATTCTACATATGTCTGTTAAGTCTAAGTTATTCATTGTGTTATTGAGTTCTATGTTTCCTTTGTTCAATGTGAGAGAGGTGTATTAGTCACCCAGAATTATTGTGTTGTGGTCTATTTGATTCCTGTAATTGAGAAATATTTGTTTGATGTACATGGATGGGCTATTGTTTGGGGCATAAATATTTATGATCGTTATGTCTTCTTGATTTATGGTTCCCTCAAGCAGTATGTAATGTCCTTCTTTATCTCTTCTGACTAACTTCAGCTTGAAGTCCACTTTATCTGATGTAAGGATGGAAACCCCTGCTTTTTTACTAAGGCCGCGTGCAAGATAGGCTTTCTCCCATCCTTTTGCCTTTAGTCTGTTGATGTCCTTTTCTATGAGATGAGTCTCTTGAAGGCAACATATTATTGAGTCTTTCTTTTTAATCCAGTCTGCCAGTCTATGTCTTTTGATTGACAAATTTAGGCCATTAACATTCAGGGTTATTATTGAGATATGATTTGTATTCCCATTTTGGCTTAAATTTGGTTTTTAATGTGACTTGGTTTCTCCTTTAATTGGCTTTTCTTTTAGGATAGTTCCTCCCTTTGATGACTTACATTGTTGTTGTCGTTTCTTCCTCATGGAATATCTTGCTGAGGATGTTCTGTAGCACAGACTTTCTATGTGTAAATTCTTTTAATTTTTGTTTGTCATGGAAGGATTTTATCTCGTCTTCAAATCTGAAGATTAGCTTTGCTGGATATAGGATTCTTGGTTGGTAGCCATGTTCTTTCAGAGCTTGAAATATATTGTTCCAGGCCCTTCTAGCTTTTAGGGTCTGGGCTGAGAAATCTGCTGATATCCATATTGGTTTCGCCCTATATGTAATCTGTTTCTTTTCTCTCACAGCCTTTAAAATTCTATCTTTATTTTGTACATTAGGCATTTTAATTATAATGTGTCTTGGTGTGGATCTGCTGTAATTTTGTGCATTTAGTGTTCTGTAAGCCTCCTGCAGTTGAGTTTCCATTTAGCAGTGTCCTCTTTGGCAAAAGGGACATGGACTGAGCTTTTGGTAACAGTTAAGAAACAGAGAGGCCATCAATTTTATCAGGTTATCAGGATAAATGGAGAAGAGATAAGGCACATAGAGCACTTCCCCAGTGTTCTATGCTCTTTATTATATCATCTATAACATTATTTTTCAAATTGCTTTTTGTGTGTGTGTGTTTGGTATTAGGAATTGAACTCAGGATTTCATGCATGGTGAGCAAGTACTCTACTCCTGAGCTACACTCCCCAGCCTTTCAAATTACCTTTTTAATGTGGGTGACTTTGGGGAAGAATTCCTGGATGGATAAATTCTTCTGTGAATTGTTATGCCTCCAGTTAGAATAATATTTCTGATGCAAAGGGTGGGGTGAAAGAAATGGTTATTTCTCTGGGGAGGTGGTCTATGGATCCTGCTCTCTTGACTATGTGGAACTGATCCAGGATAACATGTGGATAATAGATATACTACTGAAACTAACAAAGACCATTGTACTGAAAGAATTTTTGGTCTGAAGCCAGTAGCCAGATTTAGAATGAAATGCACATACTTTCTCTTCTTCAGAAAGGTTTGAATAATAATAGCTAATTCTTGCAGAATCCTTAAGATGTGCTAGCCATTGTTCTAGAGACTTTGCATATGGTAATTCATTTCCTCCTTTCTACAACACATTGAAATGGATACTATTATTATCTTTAATTTACCTGTGAAGTAACTGAAACATTGACCTGTGCTAAAAAAACTCATCAAAAAAACCCATCATTAACTGACCTTTCTTTAACCGGTACACTTATCTCTAGTCCTTGGTCCTCTGACTCCTCTTATTCCTCCAGAACTGGAGTCTGACTTGCTCTTCTTATTTCTTCCCAGGGTTTAGCATTCTTCCATGAGACCCAAACCTGAGGGCTGCCACCAAAGCCCTTCATAACTTGAGTAAGTCTGGTCAAGAGGCAAACCAGGATACCATGCCAGAATGGGAAGAGTGTGAGGCTACAGGGTTAATGTCTCAAAAATTAATATCTGTTGGAAAATTTCCTTCAAGGGAAAATTGGATTTACCCTTAGGGCAGGTGTGGAAGCTGGAAGGAGCCCAGTTGGGCTACAGATGTGGCATCCATGGTGAATACTAGAAGGTAGGACAGCAGGATTTGTAGACAAGGATGCCATGATGGTCATCGTGTAGTGAGACAGGAGTGTCCAGTACTGCTCTACTTCCATTCCAGCGAAGCTCGTGTAGATGTAAAGGACGAGACTCAATACATTTACCTCAAGAGAAGGGGCTGGGCAGAATTCTCTGAAATCCCACTGAGCCTTAACTGAACTGAAGGGTGCAAATTCAAGGAGGACCTCAGAAAGGGGAGGCAGAATGATGGCCTAATGGTCAGTGTTTAACAGCCAGCTCTCAAGAAGACAGAAAGCATTTGCCAATGTCTATGTAAGTACTTCTATTGTGGCCAATTTCAGCAATAAAATATCATTGAACTTGAAGCTGGGAAGAAATAAACACCATCAACTCTTTCAATTTAGTCCGTCTCCACCAGCACACATGTTTTTTGGATTCTTTTTCAAATTTTCCAAGGTTATTTTATTTTATTTTATTTTTTGGTACCTGTGATTGAACCCAGGGATGCTTAACCACTGAACCACATCCCCAGCCCTTTTTATATTTTATTTTGAGACAGGATCTCACCAAGTTGCTTAGGGTCTTGCTAAGTTGCTGAGGCTGGCTTTGAACTCTCCATTCTCATTCCTCAGCCTCCTGAGCTGCTAGGATTATAGGTGTGGGTCACCATGGTGGGTGAATTTTCCAAGTTTTTAACAAGGTGCATTTATTATTGTTTTATAATTAGAAAATCTCTAGCAAAAGTTAATTTTAAAAAATGTGGGATTTCTCTGAATGGGCAGGATGAGATCAAATGTGGGATGCGGAGTGGTGCACTAGGAACAAACTTCCCTGATTTCATCATTTGTCGAAGATGAAGGTCCGTCTAGGCCATCAGTTGCCTCCATTGTCTCTGGAACCACCCAAGGACTTGCACTAGGTTCAGTTGGGTTCGCAGCTACCCTTAAGTGGGCTTATTAAGAAATAATCCCCTTCCTATTTTGTGGACATCGTTTCAGGGAGAGGTGGATCAGAACCACCTGGTATGGGGTCTTGGGAACATTTGATTTTCTTAAATTCAGGTTGTGAGAAGATATTCCAGGGTGAAGCTTAGGGACCAGGCCAGGTGGCCCTGAATATAAAGTTTTTAAAAAGCTGTAACCTATATAGAATAAGCCTTTTATTATGTTGACCAAAAATGAAAAGTTATGCCATGGAAAGTGTGTACTGTATGTGCAATCTGTACATGGACATAAAACCTTGACACAGATCTTTGAAAAACATTCTCCTCTGGGATACAATTTAGTGGTAGAACACTTGCTTAGCATGTGCAAGGCCCTTGGTTCAATCG
Source organism: Glaucomys volans (assembly GCA_020662805.1). Taxonomy (NCBI): domain Eukaryota; kingdom Metazoa; phylum Chordata; class Mammalia; order Rodentia; family Sciuridae; genus Glaucomys; species Glaucomys volans. The sequence continues at coordinate 142,898 of JAJEJO010004088.1, read as the reverse complement.
CTAGTATGGAAAAAAAAATGAGAGAGAAATAATCCCCTCTGGATTAACTTATACAACAGTTGACTCTGAATATCCTACTTTCCCTTAGATTTTGGTTCTGGGCTTCAGCCTTCTGCTCCTCCTCAAGCAACTTCCCAACTTCCTGTTTCTGACTAAGGTGGTCCCTAAGGGTTCACTATTATTTATGAAGCTATTTATCTTTTGTTATGATGGAATGTGGTTGGCAGGAGGGGTTGGCCTAAGGGGCCCAGGGCTGGGGATTGATGGACAGGAGCATAGGAGCATTGGGTAACCTTGATTGAGGCAGGAAGGAGAGGCCAGGCCAGCAGTGTCTGCAGGATGGGAGTGTGAGAGGCTGGGGCAGTTCCCCTGTGATCCTGGGATGCACAGGGGAACCCTCGCCTGAGGTAGAAGTGCAGCTTCTCTGTCCTCTGGGTCCTCAGGAAGTAACTGGAACCAGAACAAGGCCACTGGATGGGAGGTAATGCTGCTCTTGTGTGAGGCATGGGTGGATATTCTAGTTACCTTATCCTCACAAGTAAGACACACACAAGTCCTGACGATGGTGCTTCAGCCTGGATTTAGGAGCTGCAAGTCTTGAACTGCAGTCTTATTTCAGTTACTAACTAACCATGGGTAAGTTATTGACTTTTTATTTTACTTTTTAAGTACTGGGGATTGAACCTAGGGTCTTTCACAAGCTATGTAAGTGCTCTGACTGTTTTTATTTTATTTTGAGATAGGGTCTCCCTAAATTGACCAAGCTGACTTCACACTTGCAATCCTCCTGCCTTGGCCACACAAAGTAGCTGGGATTACAGGTGTGTGCCATTGGGTATCCTGGCATTGTTTTGTGATATGTTGTTTGAAATAATTACAGGCTAGCTCAGGGAAGCTCTAAGGATTTGAGAATCTTTCAAAGTGGTCTGCTGGTGGCTTCCCTATAACTCCTTCCTGTAGGCTCTTATTTGATCCGCTGGAGGCATCCTCTAGTTTCTTCCACCTGCTGGGCTTTCAAATTTCATAACAGAGTTCTTCTTTTCCCTTTTGTTAAGCATCTGTGGAACTTCTGACAGATTAACATGTAAGAGTGGTTCTCAAAGAATGGACTTGGACCAGAGCCTCAGCTTCACCTGGGAAATTGTTAGAAATGCACATTCTTAAGCCCCTCCCTAGGCCCACAAATCAGAAAGTCTCGGGGTGATGACAGACAAATGATGTTGGTTTAAATTTCAGCATTACTGTCAAAGAGCGTGAACCTGGGATCCAAATCTCATCACTGGCCTGGTCTCTGACAACTGCACCCCGTTTTCTAACCCCTCCCTACCCACAGATCTTGTGTTCCAGTTATACCTAATGGTTTGTGTTTCTCCAAGTATTCCTTGTTTCTTTATTTCTCTGAATTTTTATGTTTAGAACTATTACTAGTCTTAATACCCAGAGATAAACACTTATAAGCACTACTTAACTTTTTTGTTGTTGTTTTTTGTGGTACTGGATATTGACTCCAAGGCCTTGTGCATGCTAGGCAAGTGCTCTACCATGAAGCTAGGCAAGTGCTCCACCATCCCCAGCCTTGAGAGTTTTGATAAGTATGTATCTAGGACCATGGTTCTCAACTGGGGGGATTTGTCACCTAAGGGACATCTGGCAGTTGCTGGAGACTTTTTTGGTTGTCATGACTGAGAGAGGATATATCCAGTGGGTAGCAGCCAGAGCTGCTGCTAAACATTCTATAATACACAGGACAGCTCCCTGCAACACAGAATTATCCAGACTGGAGTGTTAGTAGTGCTATGGTTTGGAAACCCTGAATTAGAACATATATATGATATATATATAAATATATATCATATATATATTTATTTATATATATATTTGTTTTTTGGTTTTTGGTTTTTTTGTTTGAATTTTACAAGAACATTACTAAATCTATGTGTTGTTTTGCAATCTGAATGCATAGTATTTCTTCAGGCAGTAAAGGAGACAGAGAGTCTAAGCAAAAGGACTAAACACATCTCAAAGGCAGAAAAATGGAGCAGATTTAGAGATAGACTGCGTAGTTTCAAAATCATGGTGAAAAAATGCGTCATATTGGTTGAGAGACCTGGGTTTTGGAGTGAACAAAATGGGTTGGAATCTTCGTTGTTGTTAGATCATGTCTTTTATGAACTCATATCCGATTACTTGTCTTTGGTTTGTTGAAACAACACTTGCCATAAAAATGTCCTTCAAAGTGGCTGCCACGAGACTCCAGTGCCACATCCCTCTGAAGGACAGCCAGTGCAACCTTCTTTCTCTTGTGCTCATTCTTGGAAGTGGTGTAAGCCTTCTTCCTTTTCTTAGCACTACCATGAAGTCCCAACGCGAGATGAACAGTGGATTCTTTTTGAATATTGTAGTCAGACAAAGTGTGTCTGTCTTCCTGTTGACTGCCAGTGAAGGTCAGTCTTTACTGGTCAGGAGGAATTCCTTCCTTATTCTGGATTTTGGGCCTTTACATTTTCTGTTGAATCCGAGGATTCAACCTTGGGAGTGATGGTCTTCCCTGTAAGAATTCTAATGAATGTCTCTGTTTTAGTGGAATTTTAGTGGCAGTTCCACATCATATGTTGGATTGGAAAATAGGGTTGAATCTTAACTCTGTCTCTTAGGATCAAGAAACTGAGTGAGAGAAGAGATGCGCTGGCATCTGTGTGACCTCACAGCCGTAAATCCTCTATGAGCCTCAGTTTCTATGTGTTTAATTTGAGGAGCAACAATACCTACTTTGAAGTATTATTGCAATCCTTAAAACAGGTCGTGGTCAGTAGGTGCCCTTCAACAGATGAATGAATAAAGAAAATGTGGTCTATAAACACAATGGAATATTACTCAGACTTTAAGAAGAATGAAATTATGGCATTTTCCAGTGAATGGATGGAAATGGAGACTATCATGCTAAGTGAAACAAACCAATCCCCCAAAACCAAAGGCTGAATATTCTCTCTGTTACGCAGATGCTAACGCACAATAAAGGGGGTGGGAGGGGAGAATAGAATTTCACTGGATTAGACAAAGGGGAATGAAGGGAAAGAAGTGGGGATGAGAATAAGAAAGACAGTAGAATGAATCAGACATAACTTTGTTCATATATGAATACACGACCAGTGTAACTCCACATCATGTACAAGCACAAGAATGGGAAGTTATACTCCATGTATGTATAATATGTCAAAATGCACTCTACTGTCAAGTATATCTAAAAATAAAAAATAAAAAAAAAACAGGTAGTGGCTGATCCAACTCTTGCATCTGCTAGGTCTTCAATAAATATTGACTATGGTTATTATTATTGTTATTATCCTTTTCTCATCAAGTAAAACAGGTGTGGAAAATGACCCAAACAAATACATAGCTTCGTGGATTATCACAAAGCACATACGTGCTTATAAACACCAATAGGGTCAAGAAATAGAGATGTCAACCACATCAATTATTTTTTTCATGTGTCCCATTTCAAAATCAGCTTGATAAAAGAATACGTTTAGTGTATTCCTTCAAGATTTTAGCTTGGGATGTATTTGGTTAGAGGATGCCTCAACTGTCAGATCTCAAGGATAGATGTTAAGGAGGCAGTTGGGTATATGAGCCTGGAGTTCAGGGAGTGGTCAGGGTTGAGGAACAAGTATGGGAACTGTCAGCAGATAGGTGGCTTTTAAAGCCATGGAACTAGTGAGGTTCCCTAGCATGACCAGCCAGGTAGAGCACAAATGATTCAAGTTATCACTTGGTCCTGTGCTATAGTAATTAGATAAATATTGATTTATCTAATGATTCTCCAAATGACCCCTTTCAACTATGAAGTGCCATAAGGATGTCCTTTTATTAAGAAAACTTGTTTTCTAAATAGCATAGCACATCAGAAACTTCACTCTTTGGGGAAGTAAGAACAAGACATCCCATACTTGTCTGGAGAGTCTAAATCACTTTGACACAGATAGGCAGTCTCATTTTCCAGCTCAGGTATAGGGCATCAGATAAAGGGTGTTATGAAAGTCTCTCCTAGGTATTGTGTCACACATGAGATTTTGGGGGACCCTTCATATCTAAACCATGATGCACAGTGACAGGGTGGGGATAGATGAGATAAAGGGAAGCTCTTAGAGGATGAGTGAGTTATGCCTTGGACAATTAGAGTTCAGGGCTCTGAGGATACTCTGAGAGAAGGTGTAGAGAACACTTCAGTATTGTCTCACCAAGGGACAGGGAGCTAGTGGATCTATCTACCCAATCCTGGCTCTTGGTTGAAGGTCATTCTTGGGAGTTTTAACTCTAGTATTTCTGGTGAGCTGGCAGCACTTGTACCTCAGGCAGTGATGCTTTTGCTGTGTGTGTAAACTCTCTGTGGGTGACCTTCAGGATGGGCAGAGGGAATGTGGCATGGCACCATGGTGGGTGCTACATGGTGGGTGCATGACCTTAATTGCTTTCACAACTTTAAAATGGAGATTAGAACTGCACTGGTTTAGTGGGAAGATTGAATACATTAAAGCTCATAGAGTGTGTTTTAGCTAAGTTTTCATGGTTGTGACCAAAATGTCCAACAAGAACAACTTTCAGGAAGGAATGTTTATTTGGGACTCATGGTTTCAGAGGTCTCAGTCCACAGACTGCTGACTCCATTGCTCTGGGCACAAGGTGAGGCAGAACATCAGAGGGGTAGGTCCCAGTAGAGAAAAGAAGCTGCTCAGCTCATGACTCTGTGAGGAAGGAGGAAGGGAGGGAGAGAGGAGAGAGAAAGAGAGAGAGAGAGAGAGAAAGGGAAAGAGAAAGAAAGGATCTTCAAAGGCATTCCCTCAGTGACCCACCAATTGTGCCCCATCTACTTACCACACAATTAGTCCATTCAAACTAGGATAGACTGATTAGGATACAGCTCTCATAATTCAGTCATTTCACCTCTGAATATTCCTACAGAAACACAGGAGCTTTTGGGGTATGGCTCACAGCAAAACCATAAAAAGTGCCTATCATAATTCCTGGAACATAGTTAATGTCAATAAATGATAGCCTTGGCAGCAACAAATTAATGTGGGAAGACAGTGACTCTTCCTCTGGACCTGACTTAAACTATCTTTTATCACTATAATTTGTGTTAAAGAAGACAACTGACTAGAGTCAGAACATGCAATCCGTGGCTTTGGGAGAGACATTTTTCTTTGAAGCTTCCCACTTCTGTGGAACAGAACCTATTTTTTATGAGATTATAGAGCCAACAAGCCTAGCAAGACACAATTATTTTCTCAATAGTAAAGCTTTTGCCAATAGCTTGCGTGTTTTGTTGCCTTATAGGGAAATAAAATTTCCATAGAACAGAACTTGAACCCGTGAAGAATATTTACCAGGTAATGCTGAATCTCAGAGTACATTGGTGTTGACATAGATGCCACACTGGACGTGTTTTATTTTTTACCTTTGATGTAATCCTAGCTGTAATCTTGCCCTTGGCATAACTCTGTGTGTGCTTGCCTAGAGGAAAATGGAAGGTGAGTGGAAGGAAACAGGAATCTGCTCATGTTGGAGGTGGATACATAAAAAATAATAAGGGAATTTGGTGAATAGCCTCTGTCATGAATGAAGAACTGAATTTGATTCTTTACTTGAGGTGAGTCGAGCTGAGTGTGGTTAATGTTGCTTACAATGTGAGAGGTTCCAGGAGATAAGGCATGAGAGGGGTGGGTTGGTGTGTCCTCACCCCTCCTGGAGGATGGAGTTGGAATCATGTAGGTGGAAGTTGAGCATCCTAGTCAAGACCCCTGGGGCGAGGGAGGGTTGCTGCGCCCTGGGGAGGCACAGGAGGTGGCTCTTTCCCCTCTATGTGTTATTAGGATCTGATTTTGTTCAGATGGCTGTTTCTCAATCTTGGAAAAGGGGATGAATAATGTCTAGACCCTGCCTATAGCAGTAATCCTTTTGTATTTCCTAACGACTGATTGGGAGTGGTCAAGTGATCCAGGAGGAGTTGGATGGGGATCTTAAGAAATCTTTTCCTCTGGTAAAAAGAGATGGAGGAGGCAAGCCTGCCTGGTCTTTTCTTCCTGAGTTTGGATTGGAGTCTTGTCCAGACATGATGTTTGGCACTGTGGAAGCTACTATGTGACATTAAGGGGACATTTCTATATGACAAGAGTAACAAAGTAGAAAGATGGAAAAATCCTGTGTCCTTATGCACTGAGATGCTGAATCAAACTTGGGATTCCTTGCTCCTGCCTTCTTTACTCTGAGACTCCTAGTAGTTAAACCACTTTTGATAGAATATTCTATTACTAAAGCCTGAAGCATCTTCGTTGAGAAAACTTTGGATAAAGAACAAGGTTTGTAGGAATATCAAAGACCCTGATGTTAGGAGTAGGGATCCATAAAAGAAAGCTGGGCAGAACTGGACCTCTTGGAGAGGACAATGAACACCCCTGACCATGGGAAGGGATGGCCTCCATCCATCAGGAGGACTGACAATATTCCCAACTGCCCACAGGTGGATGAAAGCAGGAGTAGAACTTCGCTGAGGCTTTGGGGAACACGTGCAGCCATGGGAGGCAAGCCCTGAAGCCGTCTATGGGAGGGAGACACAGGAGTCAGGGCTGATAGGATCTTTCAGCCCTGGTAGCCTAGTGGTGGTAGAGGAAACAGGGACTTTGGAGTCAGACAGAACTGGCCCTGCCACTCATTTGATCTGAGCTTGTTTCTTTAGCTATAAAATGAGGAATATATATCTACCCCATTGGATTACTATAAGGGTTAAGATACACTAAGTCCTATAAATTCCCTAGGACATAGTGGTATCTTAAGTGATAGCTATTGCTAAGTAATGGAGACCTGCAGAGAATGAAAATACTTCATGACCTTTAGAGAAATGGTCCGCAGATGCTGGGTAAGATGGGCCAATTTAAGACTTGCTAGGGTCATCAGGTGTCAACCCACCCTAATTGGTTTTCTAAGAGAAGACCCTGGGGATGGAGTTTCTGGCAACTGCATCTTCTCTTCCCATAGAGGCATATTCAAAACAATAGACCATTGTGTTGGGTGGGAGACATTAATGACGTTTTTCCCTGGGCAGGGAGGAAGATGAAGACAGAAGATGTGTAGTGCCAGCAGAATCGGGAATGTTAGGGATAGGTGGGATTTCTCAAAGCACCAGGAATACAAATGTAAATAACCAGAGCTTCCTGCTCACGGATGTGAGGTGGGAGATGGACCAAAATAACCACATAGCACTCCTGGGAGACTCTGAGAAGCCACCCCTTCTCTCCTAGAGTCTCCTCCTACACACCCACCCTGAGTAATTTCTAAGCCTGTGATAATTCACAGAAAGAAGAAGAATAGGGAGTTGCTGGCGTTTGTAGTAACAGGATGAGAAAGTGCGAGACTTCCTGTTATGTGCCTGTGACAGCTGGTGATAAGTGGAGGGCCCTGCACAGGAAATCCGCTCAGCTTCTGCAATGTGACCTGCGTGAAGCTTGGGCGCGCCTTCAGTCTGGATGTCGATGGCAGGACAAAGGGGATCTTGGACCATGGACGACATGGTAGAGAAGAGTTTGGAAGGGCCCCTGGCACCCTCTACAGAGGAGCCCTCCCAGAAAAGTGGAGAATTGGTAGAAATCTTAAATGGGGAGAAGGTGAAATTTGACGACTCAGGACTGTCCCTAATTCTTCAGAATGGCCTGGAGACCCTCCGAGTGGAAAACGCTCTGACAGATGTCATCTTGTGTGTGGACATTCAGGAATTCTCCTGCCACCGCGTGGTGCTTGCTGCGGCCAGCAACTACTTCAGGTCAGCATGCCTAGAGCCAGAGTCAAAGTGGATGCAGGTTGTAAAAAAAATCAGTGTTGATATGAAAGCCCAAGCTAACTAGTTTGCTTTCGCATTTATGGTTTATATACATCTATTAAAGTTTGTGTGCCTACTTAAAATACAGGAAAGGGAGGTATCAAGCTTTAGATTTTATGATTTAGGCCACATTTTGAGAGAGAGTGGCATCATGTAAAAGCAATATTTACATATAATGGTGAACTTTCTGTGTATATGTACGTCCTTGTTCCAAAGGATGGAATATGACTTAAGTCATGGGGATTTTTCACCCTTTCCTCGTTCTGACTAACATGTTGGAAAAATAATGGTGTCTTCATTCATCAACAGAAATAGAGAAAAAGGATGTGGCTCCTCTTTTGAAGTTATGGAGTGACTTGCTAAAAGTTAAGGGCTTCTGGGTGTGTGCAGGAGGTGGGTAGGAAGGGAAAACAATAACAAAGGAAGTTTACATGCCAAAGGCCCTGTTCCAACAAATTTGTGGTCTCAACAGTGGGAGGACCTGGCCTCATAAGACCTGGGTTCCAGCCCATTTGGTCTCTTCTTGACCATGAGACTGTAGGTGAGTCTCTTAATGCTCTAAATCTGTCTCTTGTCACATGAGGACAATGATGATTACCTCTCAGGATTGTTGCAATAATTAAACATGAGGCTGAAAAGGCTCTGACAGGGTGCCCAGCATATGGTGGACTCTTATATCTCTGCATTGAAATTCTTTACCCCATTCTGCTTTGTTCAGCTAAGAATGACTTATCCAGTGTTTACCATGAGCAAATCCCTGCAGTTGGAAAGTGGGAGAATCAGGAACGCAGTGAGCATAGCTGGATCCAGCCTTATGAGCACGGACATGGGTGGGGAACCAGTCCATCAGGACAGCGTGAAGGAAGAAGGTATTTTGGCAATGTGAAAAAAAATACCTTTATCATTCTTCTTAGCAAGATTCTTTTTAACTCTTAGTTCTGGCTGATAAAATTAAGTATCATGGAAGGTGCTTTATGTTTTTTTTTTTTTTTGAGGTACTTAGGGAAAAAAAATTTTTGGAGTTCAAAGAGCAGGGTTGACTGTTGTGGAATGGAGTAGCTCCCATATGTTGATAAAGTAAGGAGATAATCTGAGTTTGAGGGAAGTCGTGCCTGCTATGCACCTGGTAGACATAGTTATCTGATTTTATTTTTGTAACGGTGTGATGAAGGTATGTCCCCTTTTACAGATGAGGACATGGAAACCCAACATTGCATATCTGGTCATTATTGGAGCAGGGAATCTGTACATTCGAGAGGTTCTTGTTTTTACTGCAATGCAAGTTTTGGGCTTCATTCCACAGGAAGTCTAGAAAGGTAGAGTGTAGTCATAGCCATCAAAATGCGTTGACATAGATAAACACACAACTTAAGCCAATAGTATCAATCATTTGCTTTCACAATTGATCACAACCCTTCTTGGAATGAATGAAAGTCAATATTGCTTAATGCCTTGGGTACTTATTTTAGAGTCATTCTTTCTGTTTTGAATCACTGGGAAAATGCTAAAATAAAATGTATACCTGGTTAGTAATTTTGTTAGTGGGTCAGCCTACAGGTCAGGATGGCTGGCTGGGTGCCCTCTGCACATCATGGCTCTCTTCTGGTCCTTGGGTTTAATTCTCCTAAACAGAAAGTGTGTGGGCTCAGATCCTTTCATCCGGGTTGATCGAGGGCAGTTAGGGCAAGTCTCTGCCAGTCCTCAGAGGAGGCAGCGGCCGTGAGAAGCTGGGGACACACGGCGATGAGCGTGTCTGCCTTGTGTGCAGAGTTTTTTTTCCCAAACTGTCTGGTCATGTGGGGAAATGCCTTCTGTTCTTTTCTTCAAAGCAGTGACTTTAGATTTGTATCTAGGGATTTCTAACATAGCTTTTCTTCTGTAATGAACACAAATCTGGGGACAGGATTCTTTTTTCTGGTGCTATTAGTAATGGCTTCTGTTTGTTAAACTTTTGTGAGTCAGCCTTGTGCCACCTGTGTCACATACACTAACTTACTTAATGGGAAAAACAACGACAAAGGTGGGAATTTTATCCTCATCTTACAGAGGAGGAGCTAAAGCCCAGAGTATCACAGTTAATAAGAAAGTAGCCAAGTTGCCTTTGGACTGAGGACTGACATTGAGTCTGACACTGTCTCCCTGCCTCTCCTCTGATTCTAAGATTTTGAAAGTAATCTGGAGCTGGGTTCTTACATTCAGACTTCAGAAGGACAAAGAGGCTTCCCACACAGCCTTCTGTGATTTGGGGGGACTTGGAGTTGGCTGTAAGATTACATTTTCTTTATTCATAGAAAATAAACAATTTGCTTTAAATGACTGATGATAGTTTATATAAACAGTCTTGTACTGGCAGATATTTGGTTTTGAATCTCTTGCTGCTATGGACAATGTTGTAATGAATAATCTTAAGCATGTGCCATTTCATATGCATGTAGGGGTATCTGGTGGATGCATTTCTAGAAGACAGTTGCTAGGTCAAATGCATCTGCAGTCTTAATGAATTTGGCCAGCTTTTCATGGAGAGAGGTTGTATCACTTTACACTCTCCATGATCTTACCAAAAGAGAGCAGTATCAAACTGTCGAGCTTTTAAAATATGTATCAACAAATTAGAGTTGTATGTGTTTACAGGGTATAGAGATGTTATGATTTTTCAATACAATGAGGAATGACCAAATCAAGCCAATCCACCCATCCATCACCTCAAGCATTTGACATCTTCTGCAACATTGAACTGAGGTTCTGTGCCTTTTGATTATCATCACTCCAAGTCCTTCAGCCCCCAGTTCTGCTATCCATCATTCTATTTTCTGCTTCTATTAGTTCAATTGTCTTAGATTCCACATATAAGTGAGATCACATGGTATTTATCTGTCCCTCAAACCGTTGAATTTTTGCCAAGATGAAAAAGAATATCTCAATTTAGTTTTAATTTGCATATGTCTTATTTTAATAAGGTCAAACATCTTTTCATGTGTTTAAGAGTGGTCTGAAGTTCTTTCTCTGTGAACTGTTTCTTTATTGCCTTTCAAATTATCATGTTTACTTTTAAAAAAGTAAAATTTATTTTTTAAAATCAAAGTAAGATGTTCAAAGACTTAACAAAAAATCAAATTGTGTTATGAAAAACAAAATTCCTCCTCACCCTCTTTATTCTTAAGTCTGGCTCACCAGAGGCCACCATTTTCAACTTCTTTTTTTTCTATATTATCCCTCCCTCCCTCCCTCCCTCCCTTCCTACCCTCCTTCCCTTCTTCCTTTCTTCCTTTCCTTTTTTTTTTTTTTTTGTTTTTTTTGTTTTTGGTACCAAGTATTGAACCCAGGGACACTTAACCGCTGAACTGCATACCCGGCCCTTTTAAAAATTTTTTGTTTGGAGCCAGGGTCTTCTAAATTGCTTAGGGCCTTGCTAGGTTGCTGAGACTTGCTTTGAACTTGCAATTCCGCCTCAGCCTCTCCAGCCACCAGGCCACTGGTCCCCGGCTTATCTCTATGTTTCTATAAAATATACTCAGAATGCTATTTCTTGATTTCTCCATATTAGATATCATTTGTTTATTTCAGATAAGAACTTAGCATTTATATATAACTTCTTTACCATAGACTTCCCCATTGTCTCTTTCTTTCAAACTTTATTTAATTCATTAATTTATTTATGTTTAATGTGATGCTGAGCATTGAGCCCAGTGTCTTATATGTGCTTGGCAAGCACTCCACCACTAAGCCACAATCCCAGCCTCTCCATTGTCTTTTAATGTCATCGTGACTTTTTGCAGAATCTCTGTTGAGTTTACATGATTATGTTCATGAATATAGTGTTCCCTGGGGAGCCAAATAATACAATATGGTATTTCCTTCCTTTAAGCCTTTTTGTCTTGTCTGAAGTTACTAGTCTGCTCCTGGGCTAGGGATGTAGCTCAGTGGTAGGGTGCTTGTCCAGCATTTGCAAGACCCTGGATTTGATACCCAGCACCACAAAAAGAAAAAAACAAAATCCATTCCCTTTTCAATTTGCTTAGTTTCTTTTTTCATTTGCTTAGTTTTTGAAGTGTCTTTTGCTCACAGCCTCTCACCATGCTCTTTAAGTATCTACCAGTTCCATCCCCTCACCCCGAGTTCTCTCATATCCAATATCGTGCACGTTTTCTGGACTTGCAGCCCAGCTATTTCCCAGCTGCTTCCCATCATCCCAGATACTCCTTTTGAGTCTCTCCTTCATTAAATGGAGTCTCTGTCTCTTCATCCCCCACTCTCCTCTCCCTTGGTTTCCCCTCTTACTTTGATGAAACATATCCTCCAAAAACTTCCTAAGAAAGGGTGCATGGAAGTTAAATTTTCTAGGCTTTGCATGTTTGAAAATATCTCTATTCACTTGATACAGAGATCGGTAATGGTCTCCCAAAGGTATCTATGTCCAATTCTGGAACCTGCGAATGTGCTACTTTACATTGCAAAAGACACTTTGCAGATGTGATTAAGTTAAGGATATTGAGATGAGATCATCCTAGATTGTCTGGCTGAGCTCGGTGTAAATCACCAATCCTAACCAGAGGGAGGCAAGAGGATCAGAGTTAGAGCGAGGAGATATGATAATCGGCACAGAGGTTGGAGTGATTAGCTTTGAAGATGAAGGAAGGAATGTTGACAACTTCTAGAAGAAGGAATAAGCAGGGAAGTTGATTCTCCCCTTTAGCCTCCCCAGGCAACATGGTTCTGTTGATCCCTGGGTTTTGGCTCAGTGAAACCCGTTTTGCTCTTCTGATTGTCAACACTGCAAGATCATAATTTTTGGTCTTTCAAGAGCAACAAAATTGGGACTAGGTATGCAATTCAGTAGTAGAACATTGACCTAGCGTCCTAGCATGCATGAGGCCCTGGGTTCAATCCCCAGCACTTGAAAAAAAAACAAAAGCCACAATGCTTGCTGTTCTGTAGCAGTTATAAGAAATTAACATACTAAGGTACAGAATTTTTTGGGAGGTGCTTTACCAGGGGAACCCGGGGGAGCTTTACCACTGAGTTCTACCTCCAGTCCTTTTTATTTTTTATTTTGAGACAGGGTCTCAACAAATTGCTATGGGTCTTCCTAAATTGCTGAGGCTGGCCTTGAACTTGGATTCTCCTGCCTTAGCCTCTCAAAACACTGGGATTATAGGCATGTACACTGTTCCTGGCTAATGTGTAGAATTCTTTGAAAATAATTGTCCTTTGGGATTTTGAAAGCATTGCTACCTTGTCTCTGGATTCCTGTATTGCTATTAAGAAGTTTGATGCTCTTCCTATTTCTGATCCTTTGTGATCCTTTTTTCTCTCTAGGAAATTTTTAGGATTTTCTTTTAACATTTAAAAAATGTTTTTATTAGTGCATTATAGTTATGCATAATAGTGGAGTTAATTCTGACATATTTATACATACATGGAATGCACTTCCATCCCCAGGACTTCCTTGTTTCATGATTATGTGTCTCATGTGTGTGTGTGTCTCTCTGTATATTTTCCTCCAACCCCTTTGATATGCATTTAATGGCACCTTTTAACTTGAAGACTTATATCATCTAGTTCTAAGAAATTTTCTTGCTTTTTTTCTACAGTAATTATATGTCCACTCTTTTCTTTGTTTTCTTGATTTTGGATCACCTGTTAAATTGATAGGGATTTCTGGAATAGTCCTTCAGCTTTCTTATCTTCTTTCCTCTATTTTTCATCATCTTATCTTCTTGTTTTACTTTCTCCAATGATATTTCTCAATTTTATCTTCCAAACTGCTGGGATCTCAGTTTTAATTTCCAAGGGCCCTTTCTTATTTTATGAAGTGTTACTTTTGACAACATCCTGTTTGGGTTTTTAATGTAGATTGTTTTCCTTAATCTCTTTGATATATATATATATATATATATATATATATAT
>JAJEJO010004088.1:100341-129021 GCA_020662805.1 Glaucomys volans | reverse complement strand
AGTTGCTGAGGCTGACTTTGAACTCGTGATCCTCCTGCCTCAGCCTCCCAAGTGCTGGGATTACAGGCATGCACCACCATGCCCGGCATATATTTTTAAAAAGACTTTTCTTCTGTTCCTTGTGATGTTTCTGCATTTTTATTTTCTGTTTTGGTCTCTGTCTTTTATTTGAAAGGCTATATTCAAATATCTAGTGATCTTTAGATATCAATTCATACTTAGGAGTGAAGAGTGAAGCACTAAAAAGCCAATGGATGGTAGGGTGAATGGGGTGAGGCTGTGCTCTGAAGTCATGGGTACTGAGCTCACTTTTTGTTGGGAATTTCCAATGTCAGTAGTTAAAGGTCTTTCCTCCTGGTACCGATCTTTCTTTCTTCTTCCTTTTTTTTTTTTTAAATAATTTTTTAGTTGTTGATGAACCTTTATTTTATTTATTTATTTATATGCAGTTCTGAGAATTGAACTCAGTGCCTCACACAGGCTAGGCAAGCATTCTACCACTGAGACACAACCCCAGCCTGGTATTGATTTTTCTAAAGAAAGAGTCTCTATATTCCTGCCTGGAGGATATAAGTTTAGTTGTTTGCTTTCTAGGAAAGGAAGAAGCCAGGGTATATCATTTATTGGTTTTTAGATGTACATTTACTTCTCCTATTGCTGGTTCCCCTCCCTCCACTGTGCCTGGAGGCACAGATTGTTCCAGGTGACTGTGAGAGGGTTACATTTCTTCAGAACAAACCTTGTGTCTTCTGTGGGTCCTTAAGTCATTGTTGCTTTGGCAGCAGGGGTAGAGATGGGGATCTGAGTGTAGCAAGATGAAACTGCTTCTTCTTCTTCTTCTTCTTCTTCTTCTTCTTCTTCTTCTTCTTCTTCTTCTTTTTGGTACTGGAAGTTGAACTCAGGGGCACTTGACCTCTGAGCCACGTCTCCAGTCCTATTTTGTATCTTATTTACAAGGTCTCACTTAGTTGCTTAGTGTCCTACTTTTGCTGAGGCTGGCTTTGAACTTACAGTCCTCCTGCCTCAGCCTCCTGAGTTGCTGGAATTACAGGTGTGCTCCACCACCCCACGCCAGGCTGAAACTGCTTCTTTTATACAGAATCTCAACCAATGCCTGTGTTTAGTTCTATGCTGCCTGTCCTCCCACCCCACCTTCATCTTCTAAGGCAGCCATGCGTCCCTGAGTCTATTTGGGGTTCTCTGGAAAGGACCAGCTCAGGATGTCTTAGTGGCACTTGGGTTTCAGCTTCTTCCATATGATCTTCTCTGCATTTTTACCTGCCAGTCCACAGGAGGAATTCTGTGATGGCAAGAAGTAGAATTCATCCCAGGCTCGGCTCCACGTCTAGTCTTCTGTGACTCTCAGACCTGATGGGATGATAGAGGAGGTGCTGATAAAACTAGTTGCCATTCTCTTTTTTTCCCTAGAACTTTATTTAGTACCAGGCACTGAACCTAACACTATCTTGTTCAATCTTTACAATATTTACTTCAAAGTGTTGTTAACATTCCCACTTTATAGAAGCAGAAGCTGAGATCCTGAGAGGTTAAGTAACTTGCCCAAGATCATGAGCTAGTGAGAGGCAGAGTACTGCCTTGGTTCCCCTCCCCAACCCCATGGTACCGGAGATTGAATTATCCAGGGCCTTGCACATACTAGGCAAGTGCTCTACCCAAGTCCTTTAAAAATTTTTAAAATTTTAAGATAGGGTCTGCTTTCTAAGTTGCCCAGGCTGGCCTGAAACTTGTCATCCTCCTGCCTTAGGCTCCAGAATAGCTAAGATTACAAGTGTGTGCCACTGTGCCCACCTCTCCTTGCCCTCTTGCATATGATAATTGGTGATTTTTGCAAAGACCTGCTACTCCTAAAGAACCAGGCAAAATGCAGAGAAGTATATGGTAACAGCTCTTATTACCCTGTGACTAGTTAGATTTCTGTTAGCTAAAGAGATAATGAAACCAATGCTTTGTGTTGCTTTTTATATAAGGGAGAAAACCTGTTTGGTTACCATGTATCCCATTGTTCCTGGCACAAACTGTCCCTAAAACCCCAAACACACACATAGAGAAGCAGTTTCAAGAATGTATTTGTGATGCCAGGAGATTGATGGGTGGGAACGTGTTAGTCAAACAGGGACTATATTAGTAACTCAGACAATGTATTTCCCTTTGGGGGCCTTTTTAAAAGTCTTGGGAAGAATGAGGAAGTTAAGGGAAGAATGTTTGAGACTGAGAAAAGGGTGAGAGAGATTAAATCTTAAAAAGTAGCTGGGCATGGTGGTGCATGCCTGTAATCCAAGCGATTTGGGAGGCTGAGTCAGGAGGATTGCGAATTCAAAGCCAGCCTCAGCAACTTAGCAAGGCCCTAAGCAACTCAGTGAGACCCTGTCTCTAAATAAAATACAAAATAGGGCTGGGGATGTGGCTCAGTGGCCGAGTGTCCCTGAGTTCAACCCCTGGTTCAAAAAAAAGGTACCCTGTAATATACTTTTAAATGTCAAACAGCCAAATGTCAAAGTGTCCAAATATTTTAATGGCAGAAAATTTGGGAAAGTATAGATTTAACATCTGTAATATATTCTTTATTTTATGAGACTACTGTTTACTATATGATTACAGTAGTGTTAAGCCTTTGGACAGGTCCCAAATCAGTCATCAGAAGGGTTTGTGTGTGCTGTGCCCTGGGTCCTACCTCATGAAGGGTTGCCATCTAAACTAGCACTCCTCACCATTTGGGGGGCTCACATCACTACAAAATATCGCATATTCTGTGACAGTGACCTGCAGAGGCGGGGCAGGGAGTAATAGTGATGAGGAAGCTGTCACAAGGCTTCCCTCAGTCCCATCGGACCACTGGCCCTTTCCATACGTATGTAAAAGCTGTCAGGCTGAGGCAGAGTCCACAGCAAACTCTCTTGTTACTGCTGATGCCTGAAGTGGATGCCTGAAGTCTTTGTCTGGATTCTGACCCCTGCTGTGTACCTCAGTCTCTGGGTCTGGCTTCCTGAGCTTATACTGAGGGGACTTAGCCCCCAAGCCACAGAAATCAAGCATGAAGCCAGGAATGAAAAGGGTATTGTGGGCATTCGCTAATCATTATTACATATTAACCAGTTACTGGAAGGCAGAGAGTGGGGCAAGAGGCTGCTCGTAGGCTATGTTTCCAAGTTGTAATCTTCAGCTCTTTCTCCATAATGGTGTAGGTGTCTAGAGAGGAGCCAGCAAATCTAGGTGATAGAGTAAGTGAAGAAAACAAGAGTGAGTCAAGGCTGAGTCTGGATTTAAGAATCTGGCAGATGATGGAAATGGACTTTGGCTATGATGGTAGGTACACCTGTTGGGCTCAAGGGAAGCTGATGACTACACTACCCATGTCATGTCCTGCTTTGTCTACTTTTAATATTTCCCAATATTGTGGACCAGAATCAATAGGGTGGTTGATATTTAAGCATTAGAGCTTAATAATCACCTGCAAATCCAAAATTTCCAAAGAGCTGATAAATGTAAAGTTTTTTTTATAACTTATTTGACCACCAAATCCAACTTGAACTGCAGTCACCTGTTGGGGACACCTGCCCTAAATTGAGGCGGGGTTGCTTATGGCACCTGTTCATATATTCTCTCCTGTAATACTGACACATTGGACTAAATTGTGCTGGAGGTGCACATTATTTTATTTATTGAAAATAATATTGAAAAATGTGAATGGCCAAAGGATTCTGAATGCTAAAGCATGTGCTATAAGATTTTTGGGTAAGGGATTATGGGACTTTCCAATAAAGCTAACAGGTTTCATTGTGGTGTTGCCTACCTTTTTTTCACATGCATAGTTTTACATATTTGTAAATGTAGGTTTCATCCAGTTTTGTGTCTTGCTTTGCCCCCTCTTGTCATTATGATCTTTTTTCCTACTGTGCTCCATAGTTTTCATAATTACTACCTATTTATTTATTTTGCTACCAAATGCATAATATGAAGATCATCCTTTCTCTGTGAACATTTAAGTTGCTTCCGAATTTTTGTTTTTATAAATGATGGGTCATGATAATCTTTGTATGAAGTATATATTTTTTGTAGTTCAGAATATGGAAAGGCCAATATTTTTTGAATATTTACTACACATTAGTCACCTTGCTTTGCTTTGATTTCATTGAATTCTCAAAACAACAATCTCAACAGTTAGATAACAAGTATGTAGTACTGTCTCTATTTCACCCTCAGAGGAACCCACTTTGATAGGAAGGATGACTTCTCCAGAAGGAAAACAGACCTGTACCCAGAGGACAGAAATGTGGCTATTAGGACGTTTCCAGTGTAAGATCGTTAAATCACCCCAACCACCATGCACTAGTGTGGGCTGCATAAGCTGAAAATGAGGTGAAAATGTAAAAAGTATTGTCTCCATGTGCAGGTACACACATGCATGTGCAGGTACACATGAGCATGGGCAGGATGCTATCAGAACATTCATCCCAATTTTTGTCTGAGATCTGAGCAGACAAATCCCAAAGCAACAAAGACCCAGCATGTCTTAGGACACTGGTCTGTGGCAAAGGGTTTAATAAGAAGTAAGGGAGTGGGTCAGGGTGTGGGAGATGAACATGTGTTCTGATAGAACAGGTCTCAAGATCTGTAGGCCATCGCTGGGCCAGAACCAGAAACTTCTTGGTATAGTGAAAGAATTCATATCTCTGGGATTTGAGTCCAGACACTGTCATTTACTGGCGGTATAAATCGTGGAGGGACCACTTGGCCTCTGTGAGGCTCAGCACTGACACCTACAATACCGTCAGGCTAGTGGTTTATGTCTACCTATCCTGGTGAGTTGCTATGAAATGCAAATAATAAAATGGATTTATTTGTGAACTTATTTGTCTGCACACATTAGTACAACAGTAAGTCAGATTTCTTAGTTTCGGTGAACAGGAATTGACTCTGGTTTATTTGAGAAGAGGAATTTATGTAAATGATAGTAGGAACTTGGAAATCCACCCTCCCCTCTCCCCAACAAGTCTGAAGCACTGAACTGGGAAAACAGGTGCAAAGAGGTCAGGCAGTGACCAAGACCATGGCCAAAGGCCACCATGAACCATGTGGGGGGGACTCCCCAGCTGCTGCTGTCTGGAGGCCACAGCTGAACAGCTGCGCCACGGTGCTGCTGCATCACTTTCTCTGAAAATTGGAGGTTGCTACTGCTTCTGCTGCGTCCCCTCACAGTGGCTTTCTCCTCTGCCCCTGCTTCTTCGTCTCACTAGTTCCCAGTTCAGAGCCTGGAGTTGGTGTACCTGATTGGCCAAGGCTGAGTTTTACCTGTTAATGCCTTAGCTGGGATAGGAGCTGGGAAAGAGACCATCAGGCCTTCGAAGTTACTGGAGTGGGAAGTGGCTTCTGCCACCACTATGTCTCATTCAGAGGGCAATTCGCTACACCTAGGGAGGCTTTCAGATGCTGGGCAACTGGAAAATGGCAAGTGCCTATAATATGTACCTAATATGGACCAGACTTGCATTAAGTGCAAATAGGTGCTAAGGTATCATGAAAACTATATAGGCATTAGGGGACTCTGACTATTGACACATTAGAGATATGGATTCTGAGACCCTCATAGGCAAGAGGACAGTTATTAGCACTTTCACTCTTATTTTCCCCCAAACCATGAACATTCACTTGTGGGAATGTGTGACACGAAGGTGCCATCCATCGTGGGTAGACTAGAAACAGACTGAAAAGTGTGACCCATGTGGAGGCAATGACTGCATTATTTGTCTCATTGTCCTTGGCACCATTGCAATGACTAGCATTCAGAAGACACCCTGTCAATGGCTGAAGTGAGTTAAACCTTGCTATTCCTCCTGCAGATTCAGGATGAAGTAGCATCTAGGCCTGAGCAGGAAGTCCTTACAGAGTTCGGAGGCTATCATATGCTTTAGAAAAGGGAAGATGATAAAGTGTGGTCTTCACGGGAAAAGTTGAAAAGAACATTTAAAAACTCCAAAATGTTTCAGAAAGTTGAGGATTTAACAGGTCACTTGTGTTACCATCTGGACACAGATGTGCTGTGCCTATAGGGTAGTTTTTTCTTTAGCCCTGGGAGGTGGAAGTGGAGGGATTGTGGCCCAGGGTGGAAGTGCAATCAGGTCCTTTGATATTTTTTTTTCCACATTTTTTAATTGGTGCATTGTAGTTGTACATAGTGGGATTTGTTGTTACTATTCATGTACACACTATAACAATATAATTTGGCCAGTATCACTCTCCAGCACATCCCTCCTTCCTCCCCATCTCCCACCCATTGTTCCCTTTCTTCTACTGATCTCCCCTGATTTTCATGAGATCCACCCCCACCATTCTTTTCCTTTTTCCTCTCTAGCTTCCACATATGAAAGAAAACACCTGTTCCTTGACCTTCTGAGTTTGACTTATGTTGCTTAACAACATAATGGTCTCTAGTTCCATTCATTTTCCTGAAATGACATAATTTCATTTTTATTTATGGCAGGTCCTTTGATTTTTTAAATAAAAGCTTCTCTGTTGCCTCCATTCCTGGTGTCCAGGGCATGTGGGTCTTCTTTCAATTGAGAAAAGAACAATTTTGAATAATCTTGTGTGTAATCTCCCACCTAAATCACAACAGATAAATACGCCCATCATTTTAATCAATTGTTGAGCACATCTCTGCATCAAGCCCATGCATACCTAACTGTCCCTCCATGAAGATGTTCTTATAGAACTGAGTGCTAACATGGTAATACCTAATGGCACATGAGTAGGGCTGGCCACATGCAGAATGTCTGTGTTTCTGGTAAAACTTCCATCATGTTGCTCAATGTTTCCGTGCTAGTCAGCATTTTTATTTTTAGTTTCAAAGGGATGGAAGTTCAACTCAAATAAGCTCAGACAAGGAGGTAAGGTACATCATAGGAAGGGCTGGGATGTAACAGAGCCCAGGGAGAAGAGGAACCAAGGCCAAGAATGCAATCAGGTTGTTCTCTGTCCTCTCCTTACTTCACCATCATGCTGGAATTTTCAGTTTAAGTTCTGCCACATGGTTGGCAGCTTGTCTGTTGGCAGATCTGAAACTCACTTCCCCCAATTTTGGTTCTAGAGGGAAACTGAAGGACTTTCTCTGTCTTCAGTCTGAGGAGTCCTTGGGAAAGAACTGATTGGTCCAGGATCATTCAATTACCCAGTCCTAGACCAATCACTGCCTCAGGAAGGTGGGCACAATGATCAGCTCAGCTTAGGCTAGGAGGAGTGTCTGTGTATTGGGGAGGTGGAGAGAGAGAGAGAGAGAGACAGAATGAAAGAGAGAGAGAGAGAGAGAGAGAGAGAGAGAGAGAGAGAGAGAACAAGAGCAAGAAAGACAGACAGAGACATCTGCAAAAAGGTGAAAAGTCCCACATGAAAAACATGATTTGAATGGGACTTGGGGGAGGAGAAGAGAATTTTCCAGAAAAGGAAGACACTGGATGAAAAGAGAAGCATATGTTCACTAGAAAGGGACACCAGATCCTGGTTTCTTTTTTTACTAGTCAACTTACTGTATTTCTGTATTTGCTTTGGCTGTCAGAAAGCTCAGTGCATTAGCTCTCCTTAGTTTGGATTTTAATAACATATTCTCCTCTTTAATCAATTAATTCTTTTTATTTTGGTTGGTACTGTTTTGTGTTTTATAACACATCTCCTTCTTTAGTATAAGCCATCTTTAATTCTTTTGGCAAGTCTGTCTCTGTATAAAGATGTCTCCCTTGCTATGAAAGAAGATTGCATACCCCCCACCAGCTGTACTGGGATGTGTTCTTTCATTGCATGTAAATTTCATGGAAAGGTTTAAGGGGCCACAGTAATTACAGGAGTGCTGATAATGCTCTGACTTTAAAACACAATCAGACCAAAACTAGCACGTTGCATCAGGATCTATAAAAAATAATAGACATTCAGCAGATTTGCTTGTAATGATTCAGGTCCTGGGGCCAAGTAAAGAGTTTACTGGATTAAAGATCCAGTGTCCTGTAGAGTAAGCTTAGGTTAAAAGAGGGCTAAAGAGCAAGGCATTTTGGTATGGGGGGAATTGTGGGAGGAGCAGAGATCCATGGAATAATTTCTGGAAAGAGGGGTTAGTAGACACAACACACACACAAATAAGACAGAAGACAGTGGAGATTAGGAAGAGGTAGGAAAGTATCAGGTGTCTCACAGTGTCCTTAAAACTCAGGACAGCAGATTGGGTTAGAGGGAGATGACCATCTCATTTGCAGGTGGACCCAGAGATGGAGAAGAAAATTCTTAGGAACTGCCATGGAAGTCCTCATTCCTCCCACACTTCTTCACGTTACCACCTTAGACTGGCAGGCCTTCAGTTGGCATACACTGATTCATATTACCTCCCCTGGGGTACAAATACCTGGAGAGGAGGGAATGCAAAACACTAACCTTTTGTTACTTTAGTGTTGGGTGGGTTTAAGGAAATTTTATCTGTCCATTCATATAATCATCCAATGGACACAAATTTACTAAGTGCTTACATACTCTAGGCCAGGCACAGGGTATAGGAAGATGAAAGAGTTATGGTTCCTCCTAACCTGGAAGACAGAATCTAGTTAGGGGAGAGAGATGAGTAGATCAATGTTTACATTATGGGGTGACAGACGCCATGATGGAGCTCTGCACAAAGGCCATGAGAGCACAGGAGGGCATATCAAACTGGAGAAAAAGCAGTCAGAGAAGTCTTCTTGGAAGAGGTGATATTTGAAGTATGAGTAGGCATTGGCCAGAAGAGACCAAGTGAAGGGGAGAAGAGAAACACATCTGGGGAGGAGGTACCATGCAACCCCAACAAAGGAACCACAGGGAGAAGAGTAGAGATAAAGTAAACGAGATGTGTAGGCAGGGATGGGGTAGGGGCAGGCCATGAAAGCTTTCTTTGGGCGATGCTAAGGAGTGAAATACATGTCATAGGCAATGGGAAGCCATGGAGGAAAAGCTAAACAGACAAAAGATATGATCTGAGATTGCCCTTAAAAGAATTCTTTAGGCTGTGGGTGGAAAGGGTCCCATCAGTCTTTGGAGACCCTCAGGTGGTTGCAAAGAGTTACAGTGAGAGGAGATGAGGGTCAGAGTGAAGGCAGAGGCAGTGGGCTGGGGAGGCAGACACAAGCTGCTGAGTTCTCCCTGAGGGCCAGCAGGGCAGACAAACCTCTCAGAGTCCCAGGGAAGGGCTGCACTGCCTTTTGAGAAAGGGAAGAATGGAGACTGGGAAGACGGGAAAACTATTAAACTGATGTCACAGTCTTCTGAGGGTCAACTCTGAGCTTCAAGATTGGAAAGAGAAACAGGAGGTAGTATGACCCTATCAATCCTTCATGCGCCCATGCATCCCATTTTGGAGAAATGCCCAGAAACATGATGAATAATTTCAAAGTAACTGAAGTCCTGAACTTGCAATTTTTGAACACCTTGAAGGAGATACATGTGTCAGTTACTATTAAAATCTGTTTCCCTCTCTTACCCTTGTGTCTGATGTAGACCAGTATTAGCTTTTAGGGTGTCTTCCTCTGAAAACTTAAAAATTTTTTATTTTCGGTATTGGGAATTGACACCAGGGGTGCTCTGCCATTGAGCTACATCCCCAGTTTTTTTTAGTTTTTAATTTGAGACAGGGTCTCACTAAATTGTCCAGGTGGCTTTGAACTTGAGATCCTTCTGCCTCAGCCCCTGAGTAGTTGGGGTTACAGGCTTTCCTTTAAATTTTCAAAAGCTCTCTATCTCAGAGGATCAATTAGAAATAGGGGCCCCTTTCTCTGCAGTCCACATTAGGATGCAAGGCTTGGCAAGTGTAGCAGGAACTGGATTGTAGTCCAAGTGAGACTGGGTCCTGGTATTCCTCCTTAGCACAACCTGCAGGCTCCTCCTCCACCTCTGGCCTCACAGCTGCTGTCTGTCAGAAGCTCCTGCCTCTCTCCCCTTTCTCTCTGGCTTCTGTATCATGAAAGGCTAAGGAGGAGGCCTGGCTATCCAGACTGCACCATGAGAACTGTCAGAGGGAGCAGTCTGGAATGTGCACATGATCACCATTGTCCTGTCACAACAAGGATACCTTTGACCTGGGGAGCCTCAACATTTGAATACCTTGAGATGAAGACTGGACCCAGTGCCAGTTTGCAAATTTCTAAGTGGTTGGAACCACGGAATGTTAAAAAAATCTCCAAGCAGGGCTAGTCCTTGAATTCTGGTCCATGACACGGCGGTCAAAGGGAAGCCAGCCTGGGACCTGGGGAGGGGGTTGAGATGGAAAGTGTTCAGAAAAAGAAGGTTATGTGGAACCTCTGGGGCAAGAGCCTGGCCAGGATGTGGCAGTGGACAGTAAGCACATATGCTGACCTTGCTCCTGGCCCCATAGGGAAGTGAGAATCTAAGCAAAGCTCACAAAAGTGGTGTGTAAGGAAGTGGTGTTTGGTTAGGGGAAGCCAGGTTTTCATCTCCAGCAAGGAGGTGGGAGATATAAAACCAAAAGCAAATTAAAGCAGAGAATAACCACTCTGTTCTGTAATATAAAAATCTCAGGTAGGACTTGGGATAAACAGCAGTGAACATGGAATTCTAATTCAGAGAATTGCTAGGAATTACAGTTCCCCTCACACATGCCTTGGACAAGGTCTCTCAGGAGCTCATTGCTATTTATTCTCATAGCAGTTAGAGGAGAAAGTGGCCTTGGGGTGTGGGATCATGTAGGCAAACCTATGGGGCCTACTTGAAGTACAGGACTACGTTGTACATGTTGCTTCCTTTCCGTCCGTCTGTCCATCCATCCATCCATCCATCCATCCATTACATCTATCCATTCATCTATCCATCTGTCCAACAACTATTGTAAGTTCTACTGTGGGCCAGTAAATATAAATTGAGAGAGAAATAAAATCTAATCCCTTTCCACCGATACTTATAAATCTAATAGAGAAGACATATTAAAACCAGACCAATTCACTCTGTCAGAGAGACCTGCTTGGAGTCCAAGGGTGCGGATGTGAACAAAGGCATGTATTGGAAACTGCTAGTCATTGGGTATCGCTGCCCCATGGGATGGGGAAGGAAGTGCACAGCCCACTGGGAAGGACCTTTATGACAATGTTAAGAGTACTCAAGATTTTCTTTTTCTGGCACCTGTAATAAAATCTTCATTGACTCTTTGCCCTTCAGGATTTTTCTTGTCCAGTTGTATCAGTTGAAACTCTGCATTGCAAGTGACAGTTCAAACTGGTTCAAACATAAAGGAAAAAAAGAATTTGTTCATGTGATTTTAACTTTTTGGTGGTATTGGGGATTGAACTCAGGACCTCATGCATCCTGGCCAAGTGCTCTATCACCTACCTACACAGCCAGCCCTTGTTCATGTAATTTTTTTTTTTTTTTGTACCAGGGATTGAACCCAGGGGCGCTGAACCACTGAGCCACATCCCCAGCTCTTTTTTATGTATTATTTTGAGAAAGGGTCTTGCTAAGTTGCTTAGGGCCTTGCCAATTGCTGAGGCTGGCTTTGAACTTGTGATCCCCCTGCCTCAGCCTCCTACACCATTGGGATTACAGGCATATGCCACTGAGCCTGGCTTGCTCACGTAATTTAAAAGCATCTAGGAGTATCGTTTGAGGCGTAGTTGATCCTTGTTCTCAAATTAATATCATCAGGACTCAGTTGCAATCTCTCATTTCTGCTTTCCTCCATGTTGGTCTTTCTCTCAGAGAGGGTCTTCACACATGGAGTATCTTTGAATTTTCATTTCTACCAGTTTAGCAATCCCATGGAAGAAGAGCTTCTCTTTCTCAGTAATTCCAGAGAGAGTTCTGAAATTGTCTTTGCTTAGACCAGCTTTGTCCTGTGTCTGCCCCTAACCAATCATTGTGGCGTAGAGGATGTAACATGTGACTTGGACTGTGTTTGTTTTTGGTCTAAGAGGTAGGGCCAGCCCCATCCAAACAACCCAGGCTAACAAAGAAGGAGAGGTAGCTCCTAATGGAAAATCCGGGTGCTCCTACTGAAAAGGATAGGAATGGTGCTGGGCAGGCAAAACAAGAACTGCCCATTAGATCTCTGTGACTGAGTCATTGCTCAAGCCTGGCCATGAGTATTGTTATGATTGATGTTATGTCCAGCCTGATCTTGCAGGACAGAACAAGCTTTTCTTTCTGTTATAAATTTGGATGGAGTGAATTTCATGACATGTTGAGACATCAGCAGTGGTCCAGTGTGGCTTGGAGGACTCTGGTTCCATTGTAATGTGGCCAAGTTCTGATTCCCTAAAGAGGGCCAGGTGCAGTGTCCTTGAGGAATGTTGAACTAGGACAAGGAGCATGGCAGACAGCAATTCTTTCAAGGTTTGATAATGCATAGAGTCAGTGATGGGAAGCTCTGGGTTTCCAGGTGCAAAGACCTCAACCAGTGGCTGGGGGTTCAAGGAGTTAGCTTCAAGCTCCAGAGAGAAATGTAGAGAATTGTTAGTCTTGTGTCTGTAGTGGAAAAAAGAGATGGCCACAAACTTCCAAATGTTTCTCTGAATGTGTACTGGTCAGTTTTCCATTATTATAACAAAATAGCCAGAGGCTGGATACTTTAAAAAGAAAAGAAGCTTATTTAGTTCACAGTTCTGGAAGTTCAAGGGCATGGTGCTAGCACTGGCTTGGGTTTGGTGAGGGCCTCCTTAACTGTGTAACAAGATGGTATCATGGTGGGAGTGCATTCTGGAGGGAGGGAACACATGGTGAGACAGGAAGCCACAGAGCACTAGGGAGGGGCCAATCTTGCTCTCCTACAATAATCTCTTGTGTGAAGCAATCAGTGTCTCATGAGAACCACATCAATTCCAAGGGCTGTACCTGCATCAGCCCCACCACCTTGCAGTAGGTTCCATCTCCTAAGGTTCCCACCACTGTACACCAACACAATGAGGATCAAGCTTCCACCATGGGAACCCCCGGGGGACAAACCACATCCAAACACAGCAGAACGCATCCCTCCAGGTGTGTGCGATTTGTGTGTGCACTGCAGACAAGAACAAAATTGCACACTACTATTATTAATAGAGCTTTGGTGAAAAGTCCTTTTCCAGAACTCCTACCTCCAATGAACTGTGCTATTCAAACATAAACTGTGGGGCCCTTTCTGTGCATCTAAACAGGGAAAGACTAAGAGGCT
This sequence comes from Glaucomys volans, assembly GCA_020662805.1. Classification (NCBI taxonomy): domain Eukaryota; kingdom Metazoa; phylum Chordata; class Mammalia; order Rodentia; family Sciuridae; genus Glaucomys; species Glaucomys volans. The sequence continues at coordinate 115,835 of JAJEJO010004088.1, read as the reverse complement.
AGGACAAGGCTTGCTTTCATCTGAGTCCTGTGGAAGAAGAGCTTAATTCCTTCTCATGGGATTTTAGGGGGCTGGATCTCAGAAGATGAAAGGGAGATTCTACATCAAGAGGGGACTTTCCTGGGACATGTCTGTCCCAGCCCTGGAGCCAATCTTTTCCTTGACCTTAATCTTTATTCAATCTCCTTAGGTATAAACCAAGGGAACCCATGTTGGGGATTTGGGGTGACCTCTTTCTAGGGTGGAGGTTCTTAAACTTTACTTTGCAAAGGAATTATAGATGGGGGCCAGAGAAGCCTCACAAGTTACATCTCTCTAACCCTACTGCCAAAGATTTTAATTCAGTAGGTCTGAGGTGGGTGGGGTTTGGGATTCTGCATTTTTAACAGGTACTCAAAGTACTGAGCAACTGGGCCAAGGAACATAATTTATGAACTATGTCCTGAGGCTGCTGTATCTGGAGGCTGCAGGACCCTAGTGTTGGGATGGGATTTAATGATAGGACTGAGTGACAGCTTGAAGTCAGAAGTTGGGCTGAACTGAATGTTTATTTGCTTCCTTGGTTAGGACTGGCTTCTGAAATGGCAGGTGGAAGATTTCAATGCCTCAAGCTAAGAGTTTCTGGGGACCACAGAGAGTGATGTCATGCCATACTAAGTCACACTTGCATCTGCTGACTCCCTGTGTTCTTTGCAATAGAAACCCCTAAGATTGGCTTCATTGGTTTTATATCCAATAATCCCTTCTTAACAATAGTGTTCATTGTGCAGCACATAATGACTAGTTTAAAACATTATTTTAACTGATTGTGTACACATGGACACTTGTATTCTTCAGTAGAATTTTACTCACTTTGTAACTAATGTTAAAGCCAGTCCAATACAGAAGATCTCAGTGAAGCAGAGGAGTCAGTTTTGGTACAAATGGGAATAGTGAAGGGATCAGAGGCAGAACAGAGTAGGGGCAAGCAGGGAGGAAGCCGGTATAAGATAGTGGAGCTGATGGGGTAATTGTTTATGGCGCTGGGATGGGTATTTGGGTAGAGAGTTTAGAGGTGTGGAGGGTGGGGGAGTGGGTGAGTGGGTGAGCCATAGGATGGTTGGGCTGGGTGAAGTATTCAGAGCTGGGGAGTTTAGGAATTACGAGAGCTCCTAGAACTCATCAAAGTTATAAGTAGAATGCTTGAGTGCACGCGTGTTGTTCTCAAATTCCAGGCCCTGGGATTTGGGGCTGTGATGTGTTCATTAACACAGGGGTGGAGAACACGTGGGGCAGGACTCCCCATCCATGTCCTCTCAGGGTGCTTAATCATTCTTGGAATGGCAGATTCCTGCCAAAAGCAAATGCAAAGGGACAGGGAAGGACAAATTGGTTCATTCCTTCATTTGCTCATTCCTTCATATCTCCGGGGACTAGGTCCCTACTAGGTGGGGTCTGGTCTAGTCCTTGGAGATACAGTAGCAAACATGACAGAACCCCAACCCTCGGTCAGTTCACATTCTAGTCAGAGGACAATCGTTAAACTAGTTAACAAGCAGGTGTGGCAGGGTTATGAAGAAAAATATAGGAAGTGAAGGTGTTGGGGAATGACTATTCTGGTTTGGGGAGAGCTTCTGAGAAGGTGACATTTGAGCAGAGACGTGACCTGAGGAGTAGGCCCAGTAGAGGTTAGAGGGGGGCAGGACAGGCAGAGTGTGTGGAGCCAGGAGACTCTGAGGCTGTGGATGTTCTCATGGCTGATGTGGGCGACATGCTCGCTGGCTCAGGCTTTTTGGGGTCAGCCCTGACTCACTGTACTAGGCGTCTGGCTCACTGCTATGAGACTGGTTCTGCTGTAAAATGAGGATCCTAATAGCTACCTCTGTTTTATAAGAAACTCATGAGAATTGGTCAGTGTCTTTAAGAAGTATTTTTTTTATTATACAATATCTTGTATGTACACTTCGAGTTAAATTGTTACCAACTAATCCAGCTGTGTGATCAGAGAACAAAACCTGGGCTGGTACTCAGGGCTGATGCTGAGTTGACCCTCCTCCACACGCCACCACACACAAAGTTTGACCTTGAACTCTTGCTGATTTTCTTGGTTTTCATGCATTGTTTAGTTCTGGACCAAGTCTAAAACTCTAGGTTCTGGTCCCCATTCCATCGCTGATCACCTGTGGGGACCAAACTTTGCCCATATATTTCCTGGATCTCCTGGGAGGAGCAGTAGAAGGCCTGGAAGTTTAATTTATGAGAAATAAATAGGTTTCTCCCCAGTTTTAACTTATCCATATTCAGTATGGTGGCCATGGCCCAGGGCAGTATATTTAAGTGGCAGAAAAATCAGTGAAAATATCTTGGAAGAGAGCAGAGAACTGCTGGGATTTGGGGACTCAAATGTGACAAAGAGTCCTGGAAAGAAGGACAATTTTTTTAAGAATACATCTTTCTCCCATGCACAGTTACTGAGTTAATGTCTTTAGAGCAGTTTGTGTGTAGGCACTCCCCTGACTCTGAATGGATGGTGGACAGAAATATAGCAACTCTCACCCTAGTCACCCCAGTCACCCATACACACCAGGCCAATGCTGGCAAGTCAAGGGTCACAAGCTGAAGTGATGCATGGTCCACCTACCTCTGGGTATCTCCCACCAGCCTGCCAAAGTCCCTCTGATCTGGTCTGGAATGCCTTCTTTGGTTGAGTGCTTACCAGGTACCAGATATTGTGCTAACCTCTTGATGCACATTATCTTGCTTATTCTTCCAAACAATTCATGGAGGTAGGGACTATTGTGCCATTTCACAGAGGAGCAAACTGAGGTTTTTTCACTTGCACTGAGTCACACAGTGAGTGTTGAGTGTTGAGCATAGAGCCTAGCCTTGACTGCAGCCTTTCTCTGCCTTCCAACAGTCGGTGGCAGCTCTTCCTTGCCCACCCCTCAGCTCCCCAAAGCCCCTTTGCTTGTGCATATCCAAATTCATACACAGAAAGTCACACATGCCTGAGAATTTACCTACTCCCAGGGTGACCCTTAACTGAAGGCTGTCAGCAGTACCCTCTGTCATATCATAGCCTATTGCCTTTGCCCCCTTTGGGACCTCTCTGATGTATGTTCTCCAGATCCTTGCAGGGTCAGGCTGAAGTGACTTTCTGTATGGCTTTGGTCTTGCTGGGCTTCCTCCCTTCCTGCTCCCGCTCCCTTAACACGTGCCTAGCATAGAAGGATCTGCTCCTGGAGAGTCCAGGCACAGGTTAGTATGGGCTGAGCTGGGGCAGGATGTTATTCAGTGATTGACAGCCTAGGTAAGAGTCCAAGCGACCCCAGAGAGACCAATAAATGTATCACACTGAAAAACACCATCTTCATTTAAGAGTCCTCCTGTTCACCAGGCATTGCAGGAGACCATGTCCACACATACTTCATTTAATGTCAGAACATCTCTGCATTAGGGTTTCTTAGTTTTATTCTGAGTGTTGAAGATCACAAATGGTTCCCGGCTTTACAATAATTCAATTTTATTTTTTGGTGGTGTGAAAGTGATATGTGCTCAGGAGAAACTGTACTTCGACATTCGAGTTCTGTTCTTTTCCCAGGTTCATGATGTGCTGTCTGATACTCTGTTGTGGTGCTGGGCAGTGGCACTGAGCCACACAACTCCCAGTAAGTCACATGTTCACAACAGTAAATGACCAAGGCTCAACAGCGTACCGTGTCACTATCACTTTGCTACGATATTGAGTAGGTTAGGTGCATTAAATGCATTTTGGGGTGGTAGGGGTACCAGAGATTGAACCTAGGAGCATTTAACCTCTGATACACATCCCTGGCCCTTTTTATATTTTATTTTGAGGGTCTTGCTAAGTTGCTTAGGGGCCTCGCTAAGTTGCTAAAACTGGCTTTGAACTCGTAATCCTCCTGCTTCATCCTCCCAAGCACCTGGAATTACAGGTGTCTGGCTTTGTTAAATGCATTTTTATTCTACAATATTTTCAATTTAGGATGGTTAATCAGGACATGAACCCATTGTAAGTTGAAGGGCACCTATATATGGCTTCAACAAAATTCACCTTTCACTAACCTTAAAATCACATTTAAAGTGAAATAGCATTTCTAAATTTGATGTTGGTGGGTTTCCAGAGGTGTTCCCTCAGTTATGTGAAACTTCATTCAATCCCTTATCACTGCCCACCCACTCTTGCTAAATGACCTGTTTTCCATGTATTTGTATATAGGATGTCCCCGTGGGTGATTGAGGGATGATTGCAGATCTGGGTGACCCTGACACCTAATGTAGGACTGAAGCTCTAGAACTGTGCTGACCTGGCATCACTACCACTTTCAACTGTCAATAACTTGAGCTGTGGCTAGTCTCAACTGAGTATAAAATATACATGTGGGATTTTTGCAGATATAGCATGGCAAAATAATGTAAATTATCTTATCATTAATTTGAAAATATTTCTTTCCTGTTGAAATGATAATATTCAGGTATGTACTGGGTTATTAAAATGGACTTTCATCTGTTTCTTTTTATTTTTAAAAAGCGTGGTGACTGGAACACGTCAAATCACATACCTGGTTCTCACTACAAACCAATTGAGCAGCACTTCCCTAGAAATTTCAACAAAGGGAGGCTCATGGCCTGAGCTTGTCCAGGTCCTCCAAGGGAGAGGCATTAGCTGAGAAGACATTGTATGGTTGAGAGACAGGCTTTTTAAAATGAAATCAGGAGGCAGCAAGGCGAGACCTGCATGACATCACTTTTAAAGGCACGTGATTGTGGTTCTGCAGACAGCGCCCTGTTGCTGACCAAGATTTATGACTGAAGAAAGTGGCTTGTAAATCGGTCACCTGCTCAAGTGACATCATTGCTCCTCTGGTTCCAGGCTGGGATTTATTAACTTTGCAGCCCTGGAATTCACATTTACTCTTCCTTTCATGCTGTCATAGTCTGTGAGGAGAAAGACGCCAGTTGGGGGAAGACAGAAGAGGGAGGAGGAAGGAGGGGTGGGAGGGTCATCATTGATCAAAGCAACAAAGTCAGAGAAAGGACAGAGGGACACCAGAGGGCAAGATCTCACTGGCTAAAACAAAAGCTTCGAGAAGCCAGCAAGTCGAGTGATCCCTCCACACTCATGAATGTGTGCCTGTGTGCATGCGAGCGCACATGCACTTGTGTATGTCTTTGGGTTTTTAGATATTTGTTCCTGGGAAGCCAAAAGCCACAATCTACCTTTGTCTTGCAGATTAGGTAAAGGGGGAAGCAAACACATGAATGATTACAATTCATCTTCAGACAAAGCTTCTTTCCAGGCATGATAAACAGGAGATGTGGGAAAGGAATGGAGAGCAGGACATAGAATATAATCCCCTTTGTGTCTAGATGGAAGTCCCAGTTTGGGGACCCCTACTTCTAACACCAGGGCTCCACCCTAGGACCTTCCTATTTCAGTGATTTGGCTGGGAGATAATTGCTCTCCAGGCAATATTCGTTTGTACCTGTTCTTGTGCCTGAGACTCAGAGTTCATTGAAAACTGGGTGGAGAAGTTCCCCAGCAGCCTACTGTTTCAGTTAGTACATTTTCTGGGAAATGTCCCTGGCATTGTCATAAGCCTTCCAGCTCTGTTTGGATGCAGTTAATTCTTGACTCCAAGGGGCATCCATCACCAACAAACTAAGGTGAGAATATACCTGTTAAAAATGTTGTCTCTGAGATCTGCAGCTGTTCACTGACCTTCAATGGCTCCCCATTGTCCTAGTGCCCTGGCCTGCCTCCAGGGTCCACGATGATCAGGACCCACATTTACCTTCCCAGACTGCCTTCTTATCACCTTCTTTCAAATCCCCTGGGCCCCAGCTTATTCACATATAGACACTTACGATGACCCTTTTCCCTTGTGGATGACTGGGAGCTGTGGCTCACTGTTGGTGCCCAGCATTTTCAGAGAGCATCATGCTATATACCACTAGCTGGGGAGAAGATCAAAATTCCAAATTCGAAGAATGTTTTTTTGCCCAAGGTTTATGCCTTTTGCACCGTTGTAAAGTTGAAAAATCCTGTCAAACCAATGTAATTTGGGAACCATCTGTGCTTGCTGGTTCCTGTATGTGCCCTTCCTCTTTATGCTTCCTCCTACAAATTCTATCCATAACCTTCACATAACAAAATTTTCCTTCTCCATGAGCAGCCACTCCTGGCCTCCACAGCATTTTGTTGTCTTTTATGACCTTTGTAGGCTATCGTTTGTGTGTATCTATTCCTACTAAATTGTGAACTATTAGGGTTGGGGTTAATAGAGACTGTCAGTATTAGTCAACCTGAGCTGCTATAACAAAATACCGTACACTAGGTGACTTAAACAATAGAAATTTATTTTCTTACAATTCTGGAGTCTGGAAATCTGGGATCAAGTTGCTGGTATGGCTTGGGTTTTGGTGAGGGCTTTCTTCCTGGCTTGCAAATGGCCACCTTCTCACCTTCACATGGTCTTTCCTTCGTATATGAGCATGAAGACAGAGAGAGATTGATCTTTTTCTCTTTTTATAAGGAGACCAATCCTATCTGATTGGGATATCATTTTTATGACTCCATTTAACCTAATTATCCTCTAAAAGCCCTATGTCCAAATGAGTGACATTGGGAATTAGGATTTCAACATGTGAATTTTGGGAGGAACATAATTCAGTCCATGGTATTCCACATTTGGTCCTTCAAAGTCATGTCCTTCTCATATGCAAAATACATTCATTACATCCCAATAGCCCCCAAAATCTTAGTTTATTTCAGTGTCAACTCCAAAGTCTCATGTAAATATCATCTAAATCAGATATGGGTGAGATCTGAAGTACAACTCATCTTAAGATAAAATTTCTTTCCAGTTGTGAACATGAAACTATTGTATGAAAATACAATAGTGGGACAGGATAGACATTCCCATTCCAATGGAGAGAGATAGAAAAGACAGAAGAGGTGATGGTTCCCAAGAAAGGCCCTTGAAAGATAAATTCCATTTTATTTATTTTTTTTATTTTTATTTTTTGGTACTGTGGATTGAACCCAGGGGCACTCCACCACTGAGCCGCCACATCCCCAGCCCTATTTTGTATTTTATTTAGAGACAGGGTCTCACTGAGTTGCTTAGGGCCTCGCTAAGTTGCTGAGACTGGCTTTGAACTTGCAATCCCCCTGCCTCAGCCTCCCAAGTGCTGGGATTATAGGCGTGCGCCACTGCACCCGGCTCCATTTGATTTTAAGGATTGAGAATAATCCTCTTTGGTGTGATGCTCTGCCCTCCAGATCCAAGGAGGTGACAGTTTCATCCCCATGGTTGTAAGCAGGAGTCCTGTCCCCAAGGCTTTGACAGAGGCTGCCCCACTTATTGAACCAGGTGGCCCTGATGATCTATCTCTAAATCACCCTCCAGTGATTTTTTTCCTGTTGAGGAATAGTGCATGTTGGCAATTGACTACTTGCATCATCTTGTCCCAGACCATCAAGTCCAAGTTCTACAGCTCTTCTTCATTTGCCCTGTCTCCATCCCTTCAGTTCAAATGGTGGTGTTCCTTGTAATCCCATAAGTATTTTATCACCCCAGGTCATTTTATCAAATGATAGCCCTTAGTGTTCCCTTCAAAGCATGCTTCCTCATGTTTTATAATGTGGGTATGCTGAGAATTTTCCCAGTCTTTCATTTCTGGTTCCTTTTTTGCTTAAAAATTCCATCTTCAATTAATTGCTCTCCCTTGCCTTTTACTACACAGTTGGAAGGAAGCTGTTCCTCAACACTGCTCAGAAATTGCCTCAGCTAAATATCTAATTTAATCACATAGGAGTTCTACCTTCCACAAAACAGTAGAATATGGTAGTGTTGAAGTGGGTTTTTTTTTTTCTTCTTGTCACTTTATAAGAGGATCACCTTTCTTCCAATTTCCAATAATATGTTCTCCATTTCCATCTGAGACCTCACTAGAATGACCTTTAATGCCTGTATTTCTATGACATTCTGTTCATGCCAATCTAGGCTTTTTCTAGCATTTACCTCAAAATTCCTCCAGCCTCCACCCATCACGAGTCCTGAACCAACTTTCACATTTTTAATTATTTGTCACAGGAGCACCTCATTTCTGAGCAATAAAATCCATCTTACCTTGGGTTGTCATAACGAAAGACCTTTGAAAGGGTGGATTAACCCACAGAAATGTACTTTCTCACAGTTCTGGAGGATTGAAGTGAGATCAGGGTGCCAGCATGGTTGGGTTCTGGTGGGGGCTCTCTTCCTGACTTTCAGCTGTTTGCTTTCTTGCTCTCTTCACATGGTGGGGAGAGAGGAAGGGAGAGAGAAAGGCGGGGGGTGGGGGAGGAAGAGAGAGAGAGAGAATTCTGCTCTCTTTTTCTTTCTCTTATAAGGACAACAATATTATCAGTTAGGACCTCAATCTTATGACTCTTTAATTACCTCCTTTAGGTCTTTATTCTCCATTAGACCTATCTCCAAATATAGTCACACTGGGGGTTAGAGTTTCAATGTACGAATGCAGAGTAGGGGTTGCAACTCATTTCAGAGCATTGCCTAATATTTAAACCCTCCCATTCCTGTCCCAGTATCCTACATAGAGTGAGTGTTCTGTAAAAGCATGTTGAATGGAAAGAAATTGAATTCCAGCGCCTCCAAGGAGTGGTTTTTATAAGCTGTGCTGTCTTAGCTTGTGGAATTTCTGAGGTCTCACACCCACTGGAAGGGCCACAAAGAGTGAACAGGTTTTTGTAGGAATGGGACTGAAGGAATTGTTTCAGTTACAGCTATTAAAGACCAGACTCATGGGGTAAGAATGTTGTGAGGTTGTTATTCATCCCCAAGAGAAATTCCATCTAGTATGTAATGCTAACAATAATAATTCTTCTAAGCATTTGGATTTGTTTAAAAAATATCTATCCCAAGGATTATGAATTGTACAACTGACCCATTTGCCTCTCTATGATCTTGGTGCTGCAGCCACTGTGGTGGGCATTTCAGCCTCAGTTACAGATTATTTTCATGTTCCCACTCATGTTTTTCTATTGTTTACCCTCCTATTTTAAATTTATGCAATCTTGCTATATTTTTGGCACCTTTAAAAATTCCAGAATTTCAGAAGCATAATAAGATTAAAATGCATTTTAAAAATGAATAAAATTGCTCATACATTCCCTGAGGACTAGCAGCTAAAATGTCAAAACCTAAAAAGAGCATGATAGATTCATATATGAACCTGATATTGGGTTGTAAGAAAAAAAAAGACCTGTATCTGTCCTTATCTATTAGTTAATAAGTTAATCATTAACAAACTTTAAAAATAGCTCTTGTAGCCAGGTGTGGTGGCGCAAGCCTGTAATCCAAGCGACTTGGGAGGCTGAGTCAGGAGGATCACGAGTTCAAAGCCAGCCTCAGCACCTTAGCGAGGCCCTAAGCAACTCAGTGAGACTCTGTCTCTAAAAAAAATACAAAAAAAAATATGTCTGGGGATGTGATTCAGTAGCTGAGTGCCCCTGAGTTCAATCCCCCGTCCCCCACCCCCCAAAAAATAGCTCTTAAAGCCCCATTACCCATGAGAAAGCTGGAGCTCATGGAAATGAAAAACATATCCAGTTTTTGAGTTTGTGGGGCTGGTGTTCAAACCCTCATTCATCTGATGCTAAAATCAACATCCTTTCGCTCCTATTCCTCTGCTTTCAAGAGAGAGGCAAAACCCAGCCCTGGGGAGGGATCAAGGCCAGAAATGAGACAGAATAATGGCCTTGAGGAGTTCTGTCCTGGGATGGGGGAATTCAGGTTTCCCAACTGGAACTGGGTGTCCATGGACAAGTACGCAACCACTGGGCTGAAGGGAAGCTGCAAGAGCACTGGTGGGGGAACCTGGGTCAGGCTAGGACGTGGGACCAAGGTCCAGGCCACAGGAGAGCTTGTATGAGAACTGAGTCAGCTACTCAGGAGACTGAGGCAGGAGGATCGCAAGTTTGAGGCCAGTCTGAGCAACTTAGTGAGACCCTGTTTCAAAACAAAAAATAAAAAGGCCTGGATTTACAGCTCAGTGGTAGACTGCCCCTGGGTTCAATCCCCAGTACTAAAAAATAAACACCAAAAAATCTGCTGTTTGGTACTAGGCATTGAGCAAGAAAGAACAGATGAGGCTTTGAAATTTCTCAGTTTTCCCAGAAAGATCCCCAGCTCTTTGAGTCCATAACATAGATCTGGGACTGGTGTTGGGGGCCACAGGTACCCTTGTCAGAGCAGGACATTTCAGTTCAGGAAGCACTGACTAAATGTCTGATGTGTGGTGGGTGCTAGAGAAACAGCCTCAGCCCAGGTCCTGATCTTGGGGACTCCACTGTTTCAGGATGGTAGACAAGTCTAAAAAGGGATCTCTAGGTCTGGAGTCAAGGGTCCTGGTAGAATTCATATTCACACATATCTCTTCCAGGGCCATGTTCTGCAATGACTTAAAGGAAAAGTATGAGAAGAGGATCATCATTAAAGGGGTCGACGCCGAGACCATGCACACGCTCCTGGACTACACATACACCAGCAAGGCGCTCATCACCAAGCAGAATGTCCAGCGGGTCTTGGAAGCTGCCAACCTCTTCCAGGTCTGTGAACCAATGGGCTTGGTGCTCTTCTCTTAGGCAGGTGAAAGCAACAGTCGTCTCCAGAGACCTGCCTGGACTGGCTCCCAGGCCTGCCTCTCTCTCTCTTTCTCTCTCTCTCTCTCTCTCTCTCTCTCTCTCTCACACACACACACACACACACACACACACACACACACTTAGCTGGGCCTGTGCTTACTTGAAAGTTAGAAGATGTTCATTTGGAAAATTTATGGGAGGCAGTGAGATGGGACATTGACTCCTTCTTGAGATGAAGTCAGGGGATCTGGGTGCTTGGTTCTTGAGTGCAGGCACAATGACTAGGACTTGCAACAGTCTAACTGGAGCCAGGGCTGCAGCCAGTGCTTCATATGCATAACCTAGGACTCTCAGCACATCCTGGAGAGGTGATTACTTACCCCATTCATGAGAGGGGAAAGTAAGGCCACTCAGGATGACAGACATGGCTGTGATTTGGACCCTGAGTTTTCTGAGTTCAGGGTCCACGTGCTTGCTGCAATACCATGCAGTTTCTCAGGCAGTGATGTCTAAGTTCTGGGAGAAGCAGGGTCTTTTGTGATGGCACTGTGTAGTGACAGAAAGAAGAGCACCAAGAATAAGGGGTATTGTTGAAGACCCTAGAATTGTTTAATTTTAATATAACATGTATTTCTTCCCATTCAATAATGTTGACTTCAATATGCTTATGTTAATTATATTTAGCTTCATAAATAATTAGAACCATAGAAGATGTCAGTTGCATCCACAATTAAAACAGGGGTCCCATCTCAAGTTGCCTTCTTTGCCTAGGTCTGAAGTTACACCACTGAACTTGGGTCTATTGGGTTCAGGCCTCTGCCTGAACTGTCTCATTGCTTGTTTGTTGAAATTTATCAGAAACATATACAATATGTATATACAACATAATATTCAGTATTTGCAAAACTCGGGGAAAACAGACACTTTCATTCATTGCTGGTGGAAGTGCATGGGAAATTTTCTGGAAGTCATTTATTAATAGATATGAAAAACTGGCGAAATAATTATGGATTTTCAAAGTAGTTCATATAAATAGTTCTGTAGTGAATTGGATTTTGTTCCCTAGAAAGATATGTCTAAGTCCTAACCCTTAGTACCTGTGAATGTGACCTTATTTGGAAAGAGGGTCTTTGCAGATGAGATCTTGAGATGAGATTGTAATAAGTGGTGTCTGTGAGAGAAAGGAGAGGGAGATTTGACCCAGAGGCAAAGGTGGCTTAGGACAATAGAAGTGTATTCTCTTGGAGTTTGGGGAGCCAGAAGTTCAAAATCAAGGTGTCTGCAGGGATGTATTCCCTCTGGAAGCTCTAGGGATGAGTCTTTCTTTTTTTTTTTTGGAACCAGGGATTGAACTCAGGGACACTCGGCCACTGAGCCACATTCCCAGCCCTATTTTGTATTTTATTTAGAGACAGGGTCTCACTGAGTTGCTTAGGGCCTCGCTAAGTTGCTGAGGCTGGCTTTGAACTCGAGATCCTCCTGACTCAGCCTCCCAAGTCGCTTGGATTACAGGCATGCACCACCGTGCCTGGCTGGGATGAGTCTTTCTTTTCCCCTTCCAGTTCCTGGTGGGTTCTAGCATTCCTTCCTTTGTGGCCACAGCCACCCTGGATCTCTGCCACCCTGGCTGCATTGCCTCTTCCTTATCTACATGTCTTCTGGATGTGTATGTTTTAGAAAGGTGCATGTGAGGACATTTAGGCACATGCTCTGGGGCAACACCTCCTCTCAAGCTTCTTGCCTTAATCATGGCATGTGGCATATGAGTAATATTTACTCCTTTGTTATACAGGGTACTATTGGCAGGTTTTGGGGATTATGGCATGAACTTAACTTTTGGGGGCCCACCATTCAACCCACCACAGAGGGTTTCTTCACATACCCTTTCAATGATTTGATTCTTGGCAGTCCAGTCTTGTTTTGGATAGAGGCCTTACTATGCTAGTTTGAAGCTCAGAGTGCAAAGGCCAGGGTGGGAGGCTAGTGGACAGAGAGTTTTTCCAGTGCTCTGAGGTACCCTTTCAGTTTCCTTTTTATTAGGGGCTCCCAAATGTTAGCACCTGTTGGGCCTTTCCTAGGATTGCTCATTTTCTCCAGATAAGCCTCTTCAGTCTCTTGCCCCAGGATTATAATCCGACTGCATGTATTAGTGTACGTGTGTGTGTGTGTGTGTGTGTGTGTGTGTGGTGTGTGCAAATCTTCACTTAAGTGAAGTATGATGTCTGCATATGTCTTCCTCAGGTTCTGGTGTCCCTGAGTCTAGAACTTGGCCTGGTTTCTCCAGAAAATAAATCTTCTTTTCTAGTGTCAGTGGGAGTAGGAATTATTGGACTGCAAGAAGGTAGGAGGTGAAGGAGTCACAGGAATTCTTCATCTGTCTCCCTGCTGTCAGCGGCACCTACCCTTACCTTCCTTCTTCCCTAAGACTTCAGTATTCCTGCTCTTTTGGGTTCAGAGGGGCAAGCTTGTTCCCCTTTAGGTCTGACCTTCCCCATCTCAGCAGAGCCGCTTGCCAGTCTGTTTTCTGTGGTTTGGGGTTACTGGTGCCGCCTGGTTTCATTGAGGCTGGCATTTATGTTTCTGTTTTTGGTTCTCCTTTCAGTTTTGGGTGATTTTTTCCAAGAGATCTATAAAACCTCTTAAGATATTAAAGACTGTAATCTTTTGTAATGTCTTTTGAAAATATTTGCCACAGGTCATTTGACTCATAATTTTTAATTACAGCTTTTTTTCATGTACAAAAGTATTTAGTCAGATCTATTCATCATTTCCTTGATTTTTTTTGCCTTTGGTATATATTTATTCATATGCTTATTCACTTATAACTTCATTTAGTCTTATTATATTTACAGCTTTGATATTTAAATCTTTATGTATCTGGAATTATTTTGGCATGGAGCATTTTCTTCTCCCCCAACCTCTCCTTCACCTTCTCCTTTGCTTCCTCCTCTTCCTCTTTCCCCCATCTTCTCCAGGTCATGAGCTTCAATAGAGAGGTTGGTTTTAACAAGACAAATGAGAGAGGGTAGACAGAATGGAGACAGGACAAGCTCTGCTCCTTGTTGATTGTTAGACTCTGGTGATCCCTAACCTCAAAAATTTTCCGAATCTCTTTCACTTTCTAAGCAAAAAAAAAAAAAAAAAAAGGTAAGTTTCTCCTTGAGGCTATTTAAGTACGTTTCTATTTTAAGAAAACTAGAGAAACACACTGGGGGCTTCTGGGTCTCCATTTAACCTACTGATTTCTGTGGTCACTGGATCACTTGCTATGAAGTCTCAGACGTAGAAAACTGGTCACAAAAAATAAAAAAGAAAGTTGAACTTGAAAAAACAAATGAACAAAAAAAAGAAAACTGGTCATAGAGAAAACTGGGACTCTTCATGCATGAAGGCACCAGAAGGGACAAAAGTTAATAGGTCACTGAAATCACTTTGTAGTTTTAAAAGAATTATTCTCTTGAATGGGTAAAACATGCTCACGTTCCAGTTTCAGGAAGGCGGCAGGTAAGGCAGAGCGGGTTTGCCATGGGCTCTCAGCGAGGTCTTGCTGTGCCTTCTGTTCTATGTGTGAAGGAGACAATCTGTGTACACCACTCCCATTCATTGCTCTCATTCTCAAAACACAGTTGTTGGCCTACTGTATACTCTATTTCACATCCTGCTTTGTCTCATAATCTTTTTGGAGATTATTACAGGTCGGTGTGTGTAGAGCATTGTGTTTTCAATAGCCACATAATATTGTTAAAGTCTCCTGAGATGGGACATGGTGTCTGTAATGGTCTCCAATAGGGCAGAGTGGGTGGAATGGAAAAAACATGGGTTCAGAGGCAGGCAGATTCGGGCCAGTCACTTGTTTGCTGAGTGTGTCTGTGGACAACTTACTTAAGTTTTCTGAGCCTCGGCTTTCTTTGTTGTAAAATTAACTTGTTTGTAAAATTAGCTCTCCTTTCAAGGAGCATTATTATGAGGATCCAATGAGATAATGTGTGCAAAGTACCTGGCACATAATAGATGCTGAAGAAAAGTTTCTTCCCATCATTTGTGTATTCATTTTTACTTTGCTTTGCATAGTTTGTGCTTTGGTTCAACTGGCTGACACTGAGCTACAAGAACACTTCCCTAAGACATCCCTAAATCTTTTTTTTTGGTACTGGGGATTGAACCAAGGGATGTTTAACCACTGAGTCATATCCTTAGCCTTATTTATTTATTTATTTATTTGTTTGTTTTTAGATAGGATCTTGCTGAGTTGCTGAGGCTGGCCTCAAACCTGGAATTCTCCTGCCTCAGCCTCCTGAGTCGCTGGGATGTGCACCATCATGCCTGGCAACATCCCTAAATCTTTGTGGTTTTTTTTCCCCCTTAGATTAGGGTTATAAAATACCATGTTTAAGGTGTTTTTTTTTTATCATGTCCACGTGACACATTAAGTGGACAGATGTTTTATTTCAATTAACTCAGTCAAAGGTAAAGAAAAGTGTGCTGGAGTTGACATGTATGGTCATTTTTGAACACCCCCAGAAGTCAGCACCTCCTTTGTTGAACTGAAATCAATGGGAGTTAGATTTTCTCATGTCCCCCACCCCACCTGAGAGTAAAGTTTTCTTCTTCACACCATGGAGGTGACTCAATTCATTTTCTTTAGGTCTTCTCTTAATCTTTTCCTGTCAACCACCAATTGTGTTTTTCCCAGAATTCTCCAGTTCAGAAAGGGCCAATGTGTTGACCAAGTAGGTTATGACTCTTGCTGTTTGGGAATAGTGTTTATTTAGGCTAGTTTGCAGACTGGTGGTCCAGAACAATCAGATATGGCTTGACATGGGACAGTTCCTGTCAGGATAAAACT
>JAJEJO010004088.1:20359-100241 GCA_020662805.1 Glaucomys volans | reverse complement strand
TTTTTTTTTTTTTTTTTTGCAGTGCTGGGGATTGAACCCAGGGCCTTTTGCTTGTGAGGCAAGCACTCTACCAACTGAACTATATCCCCAGCCCTCACTAGAGAACTTTTGAAGCAATCTGACCAAAATTTATTGGTTGATTATAGGGAGAAACAAATCCTCTCTGAGTGGTTTTTGGAAAGGCAACGGTTAAGAGAAACATCTGAAAGGAAAGGACCAGGGGACGTGTTCTGTGAGATGGTGTCTTTGAGACGAATGTCACCCAGCAGGGTGCCTTAACTGGACCTCCATGCTTCTGAGTTCTAGGTAAACAAGCCAGCCAGAAGCTACAGACGTGGGACAATGCCTGTATGAAGTTGGCAAGATTTCTTAATCTTGGAGAACTTCACCATGCTCATTTTTTCCATTTTTATTCATTTACTTTCACTTTTTCATTTTATTATAAAAACTCATGAACAATCAGGGTTTGGGAGCTTCTCTACAGGGCAGTTTGAAGATGTGAGGTCGGGGTGGCCATACCCTGTACTTAATCTTGGAAGAGAAGGATTCTTAAAATACAGAGCTATTGGTTAGAAGCAGCAGCTTAGAAGAAAAAAAACCCAGGTGTTCCCTGTGAGGAAAGAAAGGGAGATGCTGGTCATCTTGCCTGGCCTGGGAAGAGCCACATGGTACCTCCATGATACCCTCGGAGCAGTTACATGACTTCTTTTCATGGTGGCCATTTGAGGAGACTTTGGTAAAGAGTCCTACATTGCTTATTTTCCAATTAGTTCTTCTGCGTGTGATAGATGAGACCTTATGTGGAAGATAGTCTCATGGCCAGGGGCTAAACCAATGGCCTGGGTTGGCTCCTGACTTTCCAATCCATGGAACATAGTAGATCCTCTATAAATGTTGGTTGGATAAGTGAATGTGTGAATAATGTGTGAATGTGTCATTCTGGTTTCTTACTACAGAGTAGGAGGACTTCCTCAGAAATTGTTCAAGACCACAACAAATATTATTTGACCTGGCTCTTAGAAATGTCATGGCTGAGTAGAGGAGGAAGAATTCCATAGGCTAATATCAATACTTGCTTCAATTTGAAGAACCGGTTAAGTGCCACACACTTAGTAAAAAGTAGTTAATGTGCAGATGAATTTCTGTTGTCGTTGACAGGGACCCACAGATCAGATTATATCCACTTAACCCTGGAGTATCCAATTACCCTAGGCAAGAAAATCAGCTCGACTATTTCCTTACTGTCACCTGGATAAAGTCTCAACACTGTCTAGATGAGGAAACTGTGACTCAGAGACAGTTCAGCTCATCAAGTGGTGGAGCTGTGATCTGGGGCCTAAATCTAGAACTTCTGACTCCCTATGTAGGCTTCTAACCTCAACCCCCAGAGCCTCTAAACACAGACTCCTAATGCGCTCCCACCCAGTGGATGATCCAAGCACATTCCAAGACAGGAAGGAGGAGCATTGAACTGCACTCACAGAATGGATAAGATTTCAACAAGTGGTGGCAGTGTTGAGGGGAAAGCACTCCAGGCAGTGTCTCCCCGCACCTGATATACCTCAGTGAGTGGGTCTTTTGCAGGTCCTACCTTCTTTCTTTCCTGCCCTATCCTTATGGCTTCCAGGAACCAGCAGGCCTTTCAGATAAGACTAGAGCAAGGACTGAAAGGAGGGGGATGAGAGCAGAGCCTGGCCATCCTGGGGGGCTGGGGGCAGTAAATGCAAGGCCACTGAATCATTATGGTTGATGGAATTGCTGATTTGGACTAAAATAATACTTAAGTTACTGTGGAATGGATTTGTAGGAACCTCAAGGGAGAGGAAGGATCACATGGGTGAAGTCTCTGATTTTGGAGAATATAAAGGTGAAGAGAAGAGGAGAGTGTAGATGAGAAACAGAGGGTGCATCCTCTTTTTAATTTTGTATTAACATGTATAAATTGTACATTTTATTGTGGTTTACCGTGACAGACATTCAGCATGCACTGATCAAATTCAACCTCCTTTTTTCCACCCTTCCCTCACCCCTTCCCAATCTATTAATCCCAGGTTGATTTTTCAAAGTTTCCACATATGAGAGAGAACATGAAATATTTACTTTTCTGTATAAGTTCTATCTATCTTGCTGAAAATGATGAGATTTCATTCTTCTTTAAGACTGAATAATACTCCATTATGTATTTATACCACATTTTCTTTATCCATTCATCTGTCAATGGTTATCTATGCTGATTCCATCTTAGCTATTGTGAATAGTGCCACAATGAACATGAGCATGCAGGTATCTCTTTGGTAAGCTGATTTCATTTCCTTTGGATCTATAACAAGAAGTGGGATGGCTAGATCTCTTTTTAGGTTTTTGAGGAAGAGCAAAATTAGCTAGATGGAGTTTTATCAAATTCAGAAGCTTCTACATAGCACAGGAAACAATCAGCAGAATGAAGGGACAACTTACAGATGGGAGAAAATATTTGCAAACTATTTATCTGACAGAGGATGAATATCCAGAATATAAAAGGAACTTAAAAATTTTAAAAATGTAATCTAATTAAAAGGGGACATAAAATCTGAACAGCAAGATGTTTTTAAAAAGAAGAAATACAAATGGCCTCTTTGGGGCAGATATTTCTCACGGGAACTGCAGTCATGTCTCAAGTGGTTTCTTTGATTGTATTTTTGGTTTCCCTGTCAGAGAGTCAGGTGCTGGCTGTATGTAGCCATTGGTTCACATGTCCCCCCAAACAGGAAGTTTGCAATCTGTTGCCATTGTCTGTCATCTCAGCTCTAACAAACAAGTTCATGTGTTATGGGGACAGTCTGATACAGAAAAGTTACCCTAAGGTCTTGAATAATCTTGTGGCAAAGCAAAAACAAAAAAGAAAAAAAAAGTATTAAAATATAAGTTTCTTGTTTTCATGATTGCCCTGCACATCACATCAGCAAATTTCCAGTTGTTGGTCAGGATCATGGGAGGCTGACACTCAACAGTGTTGTTAAAACGTATTTTGAGGAGACATAGATAACCTGGAGACCCCCACTCACCCTGTGCTCGTAAGGCTTCTTCATATTCTTCTGGCATTTTGTTAGCTTGACAGTGCAAGTTACACTGTCAAGAATAATGCTACTCAGAATAATGCTGAGTGAGGAGAGTTAGCAAGAAGAAATTTGTATGCACATGCATGGGCGTGCGTGCACCTGTGTGTGCACACTTATGCGTAGTTCTGGGGATTGAACACAAGGCCTCAAAAATGCTCTCTCATAAGCAGAGATTGTGAGGAACGATCATTTCTGCTGCTACAAGCTGGGCGACTTTGATCAGCATTCTTGACTCTGAATTCTTGATTCTCTCTTCTACACAAATGGTAATACTAATATCCTCTTTGTTTACTTGTTGAATGAAATAACAAATGGAAAAGTGTCTAGCACAGATCTTAGTACATGCTAGGGGTCTGAAAAATGGTTCCTTCTATCTCTCCTTCCTTTTTTTCCCCTTTTCTTTTGTCAGACTTTGTGCTAGTTGCTAAAAACACAAATATGACCTAGAACCTGCCTTTGAGATGCTAGTCTCAACTGGCCAGACTGCAAAGCAGAAATGTCACAGGTGCTCAGCAAAAGGGGCAGGTGTTGCTCAGTGAAGCACAGAGGAGAGAAGAATCCACTTTGGGTTGGGGAATTGGAAGCTATCAAAGAGGAAGTGCATTTTGAGAAAGAAAAAAAAAAAGGACTCCATAGAGAGGTAGAATTTGTCAATTTCTTTTCCATTTCCTTAGTTTCTATTTCCCTCCTTTCTTTTCATACAATTTTGACCCAGAATTTAAAATGTCCAGAGGTAGGGAAGTTTCCAAGTCTAGCCTGATCGGACCTGGCTCTGTTTCTCTCTGGTTCTCTCCATGTGGCTCTTCCTCTTGTGTTGGCTCTGTCCTCAGGTGGATGGATACCAGGGAGGAACTCAGGGTCCTCTGAAAACTCAGTTCTCAGAAAAATGCTACATGTGCAAACAAGGGTTTGTGTACATTTGCAGGGGTTCACAGACTCTCTGAAGCCCACCCATTGGTCCCTGCCTTAATAACTATGAGTGAAGAAAACATCCCTATGTAGATCTAGTAATGACCATGGTAGCATCACCGGGTATCACCACTTCTTCCTCCTTCTTGGGTAAACCTAAAAGAAGCCTGTGTTGTTGAAAATCAGGGGAGCTATTCTTGTAGGATTGTGCAGGCCAAGCAGATGGCATGAGCATCAGAAGGTACAACAGATCACTCAGGGAATGTTTGACGAAGGTGAGGCAAGGGGTCAGGTTGTGGCTGAGGCTCTGTGAGGGACGGTCCTGGTGATGGTAAGAGCCAGATTGTGGACAGCTTGGAGGGGTGGGAGGAGGACTATGTTTTGTTTCAGGTAATGGACTTACTGGACTTGGGTACTAGTCACAGTTGTAATTTTATAATCTTTGTGTGATTATTTCATTAGTGTCTTCTGCCCCCACTGGTTTGTCAGCTCTCATGTCCCAGGCACTATCTTCTGCTCACCTCTGTATCTAGCATGAGTCAAGAATGTCCAACTTAATGGATACTCAGTACATATTGGTATATGTGTATAGAGTCAGGTGGATGAATGACTGAATTAACAGTTTCAGAGTGGAAAGAGACAAGCTTGGATCAATGTTTCCAAAAAACATGAACTTTAGTACTTGATTTGATTCTGTCTCTGGTTTCCTTTATTGTTTGTCAATAGGTGTCACACAGGGATGGAAATTGGCATCCTGGCAGCCTATCTTTCCTGTGCCTGGGCAGATTAGATAGTCTGTGCTCTGCAGTGAAGTGTACAAATGATGTTTGGCATCTGCCAACCTCCTGTACTCCCCTGATCTCCCCCACACTCCTTGATCTGAAGCACCTTGAAATAATGGAAAAACATGCAGTTCTGGAATCAGATGAGACTAGTTCAAACTTTTGCTCTATTTCTTGTTAGCTTTATCTGCAAAAGAGGAACCATTCTAAATATCTACTTCATCATGTTGTTGTGATGATTAAATAACTCAGTATAAAGAGTTTGGCATATAATAGGTACTTTTCTTTTGTTTTTACATTTACATTTATTTTTTCCTATTGTGTACTTTAAAATCATAAGAAAATATTTTTATGTTTTCCTTGATTTTAAAATGTTCATGTTTAGTATGGAAAACCTTGTTTATACAGCAAAATATTAAAAAACCAAGCAAAACATTTTATCTCTGATCATTATTAGCATTTTATGTATTCCTGTTGTGTTCTTTGCTCCTGAGAAACTTTATGTATTTGAAAAAGATAATTCCTACACACAATGAGAGAGACTGCAATAGGGTAAGCAATGAAAAGTAATTCTCCCTTTGACCCTGAACTCAGCCATCAGGTCCCTTTCCTAGAGACAACCAGTGTTACCTGGTTTTAAATGGCCTCTTAGGGAGAGTCTACATTTCTAGAAATATTGTTTAACTTCATATCATCTTCCTCTCATGCAAAGCTAGGATGGTGGACACAGTGTCTCACACTGGAGGCTGCAGTTTTGAGTTTCCTTTCAGCTCTCAGATGTCTTCATGGGCAGGGCCGATAGGACTCTAGTGGCAAGTTCTGAGGGCTCGGTGACTCTTGGTCTCAGTTGTGTATTTCTGTTGTTTGAATTGATAATCTGCAAACAACTGAACAGGTGTTAGACTTCTGGGTCTCAACGGTTTCCACAGTTGCTCAAGCGTGGAGCAGAGCTGTTGGGGCCACAGACAAGAGGGCTGAGGCAGAAGTTGGGCTTTCTCCAACTTTGCTTTGAACCCTAGGGCAATGTTTTCTAAATGGACAGTGGGAAGGTGTGGTCTGAAATGGAAAGATTACATTTTCTAGAAAGTCAGGGATGCATGCCTGCAGGATGCTCTGAACCTGAGCCAACTTGGTCCACTCTGAGACCAGTCCTGTACCCACCCTCTCCCTCAGGCCCCACAGTCTCATGTCCTCTCCATCCCATCTCCTGTCACCAGAGCATGTCTTCTGTACATTGCATCCTCGCCTGGCCAGGTCTGTCCTATCAATCCTCTCCCCAGGACCTGCCTTCTCCACCATGCCCTTTCTCTCAGCCTTCCACCTTCCCCTCCTTCCATTAGTAGACCTACCCAAGCACTCTGAGAACTCAACCCGTCAAGGGGTCCAGTGGACAAGGAGGGGAGATAGGAGGTTGGACTTGATAAATGCTCAGTTCCATAGAACAACAAATAAGAATGGACTGATAATGCATTTAAGACACCTCATCTATAAAATGGGCATTAAATAATATAATGGATATGACATTGCTTCAAAATCTGTAAAGTGCTGTACAAACACAAAGGACTCAGAGTCTCATGAGGATGATGATAATTTAAACATGGGCCATGGAAGCCAATCAATAATTTTACAAATTACTTTTTAGCTATGAAAGTGATACTAATTCACTTTAGATGATAGATAGAAAAAATTCTCATGGCCTAATTAGAGAGTGTGGTACCTTGGATTATGGTTCTTACTGTACACCCTATCCACCTCTGTGGGACCTGTTTATGTGGGAGGACTATTGCTCCTTTGGAGGTGAATTTTGCTGTATGACTTACTCTGGCCAGTTAAGTGTGAATGGAAATAGCACAGAAGCCAACTCTGAAGCTCTAAGAGCCCTTGCGTGGTTCTGCCATCTTTCTTACCCTTCTGTCATGAGGCTAGCATATTTCAGGTAAGTGTTTTTCCATCATCTGGGTCCTGGAATAAAGAGCCCTATGAAGGACAGATAGTACCAGTATTGTTTATCTTATAAGCCCCAAAGGTGTAAAGATTGTTTGCTACTACAGCACAATCTGCCCTAAGATACCTGTATTGGTGCATAAAGAAATAACAACTGTTCATGGTTTAGCCTATTTTATTTAGTTTTTTCAATTGTATATATTTTTTCTTTATAAAAATAGGCTTGTAATGTACATATTATTTGGTGAAATGCTTTTCTCATCTGCAGCTATTTCAGTATAACCTTAGAAGATGAGGATTTAAAAGATAAGGATTTTTTCTTAAAATAGCCACAATACCAAAATTAATAATACTGAAATTAATAATTTCTTCATATCACCAAATATTAGTTATTGTCAACATTTCTCCAACAGTATTTTGTTGTTGTTGTTGTTATTTAAATCAGGGATCTAGGGTTTGCAGTAGGTTGATGTGTCTCCTAAATCTCTTATCTTTAGGTTTGCCTCTTCTTCTCTTTTTCCTCCTGTAAATATATAAGTTGAAGAAACTGAATCAGTTCTTCTGTGGAATTTCCCACGGTCTGGATTTTGCTGATTGTGTCTTTATGGTGTCACTTAGCATGTTCCTCTTTCCATTGTATTTCCAGTAAATGGTGACTAAACCTAGAGACTTGGGCTTGGGATAAAGCTCAGAAGTAGAGCACTTGCCCAGCATGTGTGATGTTCTGGCAATAAATAAATAAATCTAGGCTCAATCAGATTCAGTGATAGATTATTTTAGAAAACTCAATACACTGTGAACATTTTCTACATCATTTAATATCCTATGATAGTTTTTTAAAATGATTATGGAGTGGTTGACTATAGGAATGTACCATTAATCAATCTAGTCTGTTGTTGAACATTACGGTTGTTTCTGGGTTCTCGCTACTCTACACGGCTCACTGATAGGCATCCTTGTCCAGTAGTCCACTTTCTGGCCTGATTTGCTGCCTTCTATTCTGTTAGTTCCTACGGATGGTGGATGCCTGTGCCGGCTTCCTCACAGAAGCCTTGAACCCAGAGAACTGTGTTGGAATCCTGAGGTTGGCGGACACACACTCTTTGGACAGTCTAAAGAAGCAAGTTCAAAGTTACATCATTCAAAACTTTGTGCAGATTCTGAACTCCGAAGAGTTTCTTGAACTTCCTATGGACACTCTGTACCACATTTTAAAGAGTGATGATCTTTATGTGACTGAGGAAGCTCAGGTATTCGAGACTGTGATGAGCTGGGTCCGACACAAACAGTCAGAACGACTGTGCTTGCTCCCCTGTGTCCTCGAGAATGTACGCTTGCCACTTCTGGACCCATGGTACTTCGTGGAGACGGTTGAAGCAGATCCTCTCATCAGGCAGTGCCCAGAGGTCTTCCCACTGCTCCAGGAAGCCAGGATGTACCACCTTTCTGGCAATGAGGTAAGTTGATGAGAGATGCTATATTTAACCAGATTAAGTAGAAGATGCCATACTGTTCAAAGTTTGAGTCAAGAAGTTTCAGAAGCCCTGAATGCTTGATTTGTAAAATGGGGATGATACTACATTTTCAGACAGTTACTGAGAGGATTAGAGATAGGAAACCACCCAGCACCGCACCAGGCACATCCTTGCTCTTCCCAATTGTGTAAGAGCAGGAGGTTGGTGAGAGGCAATACACATAGACAGGACCGTGCCCTGTCCAGAGGCATGCCAGTTTCCTGATTTGTGCACTCTGTTGATACTTTATATCTCTTGGATGGACTCTGATGTTACCTTGGTTCAGACTTTCATCCTTTCCTTCTCAAGTTTCTGGAAGTTCCTCAGAACTTACCTCCCTGCTTCCAGTCTGGTCTCACTCCGATTCATTTCCTCCAATAGTATTATCTAAAACTCAAGTGTGAACCTCTTGCTCCTGGCCTTGCCTTCTTCGCTGGATCCCCATCACTTCTGGGGTAAAATCCACACTTCCTACCTAACCCCCATACCAACCTGACTTCTCTGGCATCATCTCTCACCTCCCTCTTCTGTTGTAATCCTGAGGTATTGCTTGTGGCTCCCCAGAGTGGAAGTGTATTCCAGTCTCCAGGCCAATGAGGTAATATCCAAATGCCTTTTTCTTTTTCTTCCTCTAGGTAACTTCCACTCCTACCTCAAAACTCAGTTCAAGCATCATGTTCTTCAGAGACCTCTCTGTGTTCTTATAGCCTTTGGTGCATTACTTAATTATTACTTAATTATTATTACTTAATTACCAGCTACCACATGGTAAATGTTGAGTTCAGGATCTGTAAATATCTCTAGACTGAGGGCTTGTTCTAGCAGGGAATGTGACTTATGGACTTTTCATCTCCAGATCTCAGAAGAATCTCAGGTACAGAGTGAGTGGTAAATGTTTACTGAGCGCTTAGACAGGTACCAGGATGGTGAACACACATAGCATCTGGATTGATCTGGGTCCCCTTAACAATTTCTGAAGAATTTTTTTATTCAAAACTTTATAAACATAAGAGTAGGTATATTAAAGAGGAACAAAACTGGCAGGAAATAATACTATAGGGACAGTTTGCCCATGATTTGTACATATGAAGACCCATATACAGGTGACACTGCGTAAGAGTTCTGAGATTCGCCACCAAGCCTTCTTTGTTAGGCCACTGGGAAAATCCTTAACCAAAGGTAGCTCAGGAATCATCCGTCTGAGGATCCTCTGGCTATCTTTTTTCCCTGTGTGTCTTTTTCTAGCTCTCTGTCATTTTTAGGTCCACTTTTCATTCATTTACTCTGCAAAGGTTTCCTTAAATATTTGATAGAATTTACTAGAACCTGTCATTTTCTTTCTGAGATTTTTAAAATTACAAATAGCATCATTTTAATAGATACAATTCTATTCAGTTTATCCACTTCTTTTAGAATGAACTTTGGCAGTTTGTCTTTCAAGTGAGTGTTTTCCTTCATGTAAGTTGCTGAATTTTTAGCATAAAAGTATTCATAGTGTTCTCTTAACACCCTTTTATTATCTATAGGATCTGTTGTGACGTCCCATCTCTCATTCTAGATATTGGAACTTTGTATCCTATTTTTTTTGTTGTTTGTTTGTTTTGTTCCACTGATCATTCTGGTTAGAGGCTTACCAATTTTATTGTTTTTTTTCAAATAGCTAACTTCTGGTTTTATTTTATTTTCACTATTTTTCTTTTTTTTTTCTTCATGTATTTCTACTATGATCTTGATTACTTTCTTCTGCTTATTTGGGGTTTAATTTACTCTTCTTCCTCTGGTTTATTAAGGTAGGTGCTCAGAACATTGATTTGCAAATTTTTTTCTAATATTGTCATCAGTGCCCAAATTTCCCCCTAAGAACTACTTTTACTGCATACCATATATTTTAAAATATTGTGCTTCCATTTTTCACAGATAAATCCTGAACATCATCTATATGTCAAGTTATTATGTCTTAGTCCACTTAGAGTTGTTATAAAAAATAACCAAAGGCTGGATAACTTATAAAGAGATTTATTTGACTCATGATTCTGGTGGCTAGAGGGTACACATGGCATGTATGGCACCAGCAACTTGGCAAAGGCCTCCTGACTATGCCACCACATGATGAGAAGCAGAAAAAGAAAATGGCCACGTGCAGAAGGGACCAAGCACATGGGTGGCCTTGCTTTACAACAACCTGCTCTTGCAAGAACCAATCCACTATGAGAGATCAGCATTAATTCCTTCTGGAGATGGTGCCCCTACGATCTAATTTTCTCACATTAGGCCTACTTCTTAAAGGTTTTGCCACTTCAGTACCAACACACGGGGACTAAGTTTCCAGCACAAAAAACTTTAGGAGACAAATTAAAATGATATTCAAACCATAGCACACTGCACAGACAGTCTCTGCCTCACTAACCTTTTGGTCTGACAGAGACAATGGGAAAATTAGCAAAGGTGATAAGTGGACTGATGGGAGAAGCCCAGATCACCAGATAGGTCTTTTCCCATGGTGGATATGTGGACTTGGCAGATAGTTACACCAGGTGTCATACAACTAGGGAAAGGTTTAGTCTCGGCAACTTCTCTTAGGCCAGTTTAAAATACAGAGTCTTGGCAAACTTTACTTCCAATATTCTATACTTTGAACATGCTAGTTACTTTTGCTTCTACCTGCTGTTTTCTAAGTCCCTGAGATGCAGGCAATAAAGGTTTTCCTCTCAAATAGAAAGACTCTACCCTGTTTTCTGCAAAAATTACTATGATTAAATAACTTTATTGTCTTCTGTGTTCTCAAGGTTCCAGAGGGGAGCAGGTATGGGTTTTAGTCTTAACTGCACAGTTTATTGACAGTGTAATTTCAGGCAAGCTTCTTTGCTACTCTAAGCCTCAGTCCTAGTTTGTAAGAGATAATAATATCTAACAAATGCCAGAACTATTTTAAAAATTGGATAAAATAATAAATGAAATGTTCTTAGTACAGTGCTTAGTACAGTGACTAGTGCCTGATAAGTGTCCCACAAATGGAAGTTGGTGTTATTCTCACTCAATTCCTTTATGGCTGTTCTGTCTCCCACAATCAAGCATTTTTTTCTCTGGAACTAAAAATCTCTTTTTTCACTGGGTCCCAGGCTTTTGCTACTTTGTTTCTCCAAATGCTGCACAAGGTACTTTCTTCATTATTTTCTTTTTATAGTCTGGGCAACTGAACCAATCAAAGATCTCCAAATTGGGTCTCATTGCCAGTTGGTCTACTGAAACTCTACTCACTGAATGATCTTGGGTTTACTCCTGATGACAATGCAGTGAGTCTGGTGGTTACTCTTGTGAATACACTCTTCCCCTTAACCTTCATTTCTTCTTTCCTAGAATCTTCTCTTCCCTTTAATCTTCCACATCCTCTAAGCTGGTGGTAATGGTAGGAGATTTTAGAACCTTAAAAGCAAATGTTGATCCACATTTTATTTAAAAGTGGTAGCTGGGACCTTCATTGGAAGAGGTT
Source organism: Glaucomys volans (assembly GCA_020662805.1). NCBI lineage: Eukaryota > Metazoa > Chordata > Mammalia > Rodentia > Sciuridae > Glaucomys > Glaucomys volans. The sequence goes on along the minus strand of JAJEJO010004088.1, from coordinate 88,504 downwards.
TTTTCCGGACAGAAAAAGTTGCCTTTTCATTTAGTTGCTTCCTAAGTTTCCAAGGACTAAGTTGATCTATTTCAGAGGTTTTTCTGACAAGTGTGGTATGGGAAGATGCAGGCAGAGGCTCACTCTTGAGGAAAGCTTTGTTGGCCAATATGGTCATTTCTGTTTGTCCTTGACAATAGCTTTGTGAACAATGAGCAGTTAGTAAGGTATAACTGTCCATTTTGGTTTGTTTGTTTATAGTGCTGAAAATTGAACTCAGGATCTTGTGCAAGCTAGGCCCTCAGTTCTGTTTTTAAAAATCTGAAGTTAAACTGGTTAGGCCTGATTGTTGTGTGCATTTCACTGGAAAATATTTATGTATGTCTGCAACAAACTTTCACATCTCTGACTTCAAATTGACCTCTGTCAGGCCTTGGGGTTTAATATTTTGCCAAATGTAGCCGAATTTACAATGATGATTGTATTAGTTAATTGTATTAGTTATCAATCATTGGATAACAAACTACCCCAAAACTTAACAGTTTAAAACAACAAAGAGAGCTGGTATAGCCCACTGGTAGAGTACTTGCCTAGTATGTGCAAGGTCCTGGGTTCAATCCCCAGCACTATGGGGGAAAAAAAGAGGTCAAACAACAAACATTCAGAAATTCAGAGTGTCAGGTATCTGGGTGGGGTTAGGCTGGGTATTTCTGGTGCAAGATCCCTTACCAGGATGTGGTCAGGTTGCTGGGGCTACAGCAGTTTCAAAGTTCAAGTGGGGTTGTAGGATCCACTGTAAGCTCACTCACAGAGTTTTTGGTGGGCATCAGTTCCTTGCTGGCTGTTGACTGGAGGCCTTGGTTTCTTGGCATGTGGGAATCTCTATATCAGCTGACTTCCCCCTGAGAATGAGAGAGCAAACAAGATGGAAGCTGTGGTGCCCTTTAAAGCCAATGAACTACCACTGCTGCTCTACTCTGCTCAGCACAGAGGTCAAGTCTGGAACAGTGTGAAGGGAAGTACATAAGGTGTGACTATTGAGAAGCAGAGATCACTGGGGCCATTGTGAAGGCTGGTTACCATAATAATTTAGATAAAAAAATAATTCACATCAGGGGTTGGGTTACCTAACTTGCCCATCCAGCCATTGATCCATCCATCCATCCATCCATCCATCCCTCCATCCCTCATTCAATCTATGCTTATAGAAACCCATAAACTCCAGTTCTTGGTGTTGAAGATCCATTAGCAAAAAAGAGCTATTCTTGCCATCAGGAATCTTACAGTAAATCATACAAAGCAGTATGAAAATTGCTGTGGTGAGCAAATCCTGCATTATGGAATTGTGTGTGAAAGTCTGGAATGACTTCCTGAGAAGGGGACAGAATGACATTGAAGGGTAAGTGGATTGGGGAGGCAGCATAGGAAGTGGGGTCAGGCAGCAGGCAGGGACCCAGGAATTTTAGCAGGCCAGATATTTGTCATAGGTGTCAGCCCTGGGAGCCAGGAAGCAAGGACATTGCTAGTACAGGTCCCCATTAGCCTCCACTGCCCAGAAGGTTGTTGAGGCAGGACAGCAAGCATGGTGGATAAGATGGGAAGCTTACCAGGGGAGGCTGAGGCCCGGTTCTCAGAATTGAAACAAAGGTCACAGAGGAACCAATTCTGAAGGTTGATGCTGTCCTCTACGCAATGCCCAACTAACTGCACCTCAATTCCTTCTGAAAGAGGACCAGATTGGTACTGGAGGTTGTGTCTCAGATTCAGGGAGGGGAGATTTAGGTACAGGAACTAGGGTTGGTAGCCGGAGGGAAAGTTGCAGAGTTGTCAACATTTGTCTTTGGTGCCAACTCATTGCTTAGATCCTGTCTTGCTGCCTTGGTGCCTTCAAGTGACTCCAAGTTCCCTAGTCCATCCCTCCTGACCTTCCTACTTTCTACTGTTGATGTCCTCAGGCTCAGTCCATTGCTTAGGATTTGTCCTGCTACATACATTCCCACTCTTTGTGCTGTCCCACAAGGGACAGCTCTGCTGCAAACTCTACAGCCATGGTCCAGCCTCAAGAATTTACTGGTTCTTTGGCACAGAAAAACAAACAAGGACACAAAGACCCATGGAAAAGTCAAGTTTGGGTATACTGTGGCCGTTGAATTCAACCTATAAGGGCTCAGTGTTTGCTACTGTAACCAATTTATCAACACTTGTGGGAAAAATCAAATTTCTATAACTTTGTTAGATCAGCCTAATTTTGTAGGAGAAAGTAGCTGCTTTGGCCATGGGGAAGTGGGCACTGCCTCTCTGTCTCCCATCAGCATGCCCACAGAACCACCCACTGAGCACCAAGGATAGGGTGCAACCAGGAAGAGGCAGCTCTTCCTTTCTTAGATATCCATTGACACCTGCTACTGATGTTTCAGACAGGACAATCTGATGAGGGCTGTGTGTGTGCCAGGTGCCCCACTCTACCTCATGACCTCATGAATGTCCACGATGACCTGAAGGCACAGAACCAGTAATAAGCATTTTACAGAGAATGTATCACTTTTCCAAGGTCACATGGCCTTAGGTGATGGAACCCCAGTGTATTTGACTTCCAAACCTCTGGTTTTATAGTTGGGTTCAAATACCTTAGTGTGGATTTCTGCACTTATTCAAGGCTCTGAAGGGTCATAAACTTGATGTTGGGACCAGTTCCTCAGCCTCCCTGGCCACACCCTGATTCTTTCTGCTTCTTTTTCCTCCTAAGTCTCTGCTTTGTGTCACTGTAAAGGACTTTCCTTCCAGAAGAAGGTTGGTGGAGAGCAAAATCTGAGATATCATAAAGAAATTGAAATCAGGGGAAATGGGAAATGGGAAATGGGAAATGAAATTCCAGGATTTAAGATTTCAGACCAGGTAGGAAGAATGGAACTGGCAGTAAGTACATTTGATGGCAAATAAATCCTGTCTTCTTAAAACAGAATAAAAGAAAACCCAACAGGTTTTTTATTTGTTGATTACCTATATACACCAGGCTCCAGGTAACATTTACTGATTACCTATTACACACTAGGCTCCAGGCCAAATGCACTATGTATCAAGCCACTTAATTCTCACAACAACCCATGAGGTAGTTTAACACTAAAATTCCCATTACACAGAGGATGACACAGAGGCTCACTGAGGTGAAGTCACATGGTCATACAGTAGCAGATTTGAGAATTGGGAACTGTTCCATATGGCTCCAGAGCCTGAGCTGTGCTCCATCATGTTATCCTGCCCATATGTCCCCCCATTGATTTCCAGATCATTTCGGAGCGCACCAAGCCCAGGATGCACGAGTTCCAGTCCGAGGTGTTCATGATCATTGGTGGCTGCACAAAGGACGAACGATTTGTGGCAGAGGTAACCTGCCTGGACCCCCTGAGGCGCAGCCGCCTGGAGGTGGCCAAGCTCCCGCTGACAGAGCATGAGCTGGAGATTGAGAATAAGAAGTGGGTGGAGTTTGCATGCGTGACATTAAAAAATGAGGTCTACATCTCAGGTAAGCAGGAGCATGTGAAGCCAAAGCAAGCCCACACTCCATAGCAGCACGCCACATTTTCCCAGGTGATAGCCAGGTAACCATCCTATGAGAATAGCTGTGAATTGACGATGACCTAACTCTGACTGGGTCAGGCCATGGAACCAGGAGCTCAAGTAGTCTTACCTGGAGAGTACATTATTACTTAATAAACTCTAAAATACGAGCAGCATTGTATAGGGATCTATAGGAGTAGGAAGATCCGTCCAGTCCTTCATGGAAAAGGAAGAAGGAAAAGTGGTGCTAGGGTTTATTCAGTGTCTGCTGCAGGCTAGCTAGCATAGGACCCTGGACCAGGGGTGGGAATACAGTAAAGAATGAAAACTTCTGCTCTTCTCCCATATCTGACCCCCTCCCAAGTTTGTTAGGTCATCCTTTGACAGATATCAGTAGCATACTGAAGAAATATGAAAAGCATACATTTTGTTGCTAAATTGTCAATTATTCACAATTACTTTATGCCTATCTTCACCTTAGACCTGAAGTTCCATGAGAGTCAACACTTTCCCCAGCCCCTAGCACTGTGCCTGACTTCAGAGTAAACACTTGATCAATGTTATTTGAATGACACAGTCTCAACAATTTTACTGCATAGTAGATGAATCTACCTTAATAATATTACATTGATTCTGTAAGGTAGGTATTCTTAAGGTAGGATAAAACCAAGGCTTGAAGAGGTTCTAGAATATAACTAGGGTCACACCCTGATAGGTGTCAGGCTGAAACCCAACCCAGGTGCTGAGCCTGAGTCCCAGGTTCTCACCCTCACATCAAAACTCAGCTCTTCTTGGGACCGTAGGGAGGAGGTGAGCACCCCCGCTCCAACACATACACCCTTAGAGACTTTTCTGCAAGTGAACTTGTTTGGGAAGAGCAACTTCCCAGAGCTGGTTTCCTACAAAGACAAGGTGAGGTCTGTTCTTCTTTGGATATATATATTCATACCATCGATTAGGTTTAGTTTTCTTTTATATTGCAGAAATATTTGTGATTGGTATAGAAAGTTCAAACAATATAAACAATAGAAAGTAAAATATGGTAGTTTCTCTGTGCCATTATAATTCTTTATTTTTACAAAAATAGTTACATTGTTTTGGGGTAAGTAGTGTTAGTGACATAGCAATCCTAAATCTCAGTGAATTAAGACAATAAAAGTGACAGTGAGGGGTGGGGTACATCTGCTTCCACTCAGGAACCCAGCCTCCTTCCATCTTGTGACACTGCCATTTCCCACATGTGGCCTTCATTTGGGGAAGATGGAGAAACCCAGTGAGTTGAGAAGGCCCACTGGCTCCTAAAAGCCTCAGTCTGGAAAGACCACCTCGATTCTGCTCACATTCCATTGACAAAGACTAGCTGTGTGCTTTTCCTTCCCAGAATATAGGTGTCCTGGGAAATGTGGTTCAGCCATGTGCAGGGAGTGGGGATGCGGTGGGGGAACAGGGTAGGTAGTCATAACCATCTTCACAATTTATACAGTGCATGTTATTCTATAACTTGTCCTTCCCCTCTTGAATTTGTTGTTCATTTTAAAATGATACACGCAGTACATGCAAGCATGCTTGTCTACACAGTTAAAGCAACAGAAACTTGTTAACAGAAACTCCATTAGCAATGTAATCTGGGTGTTGCTACATGTTGGCACAATGGATGCATATCTAAGTGACATACTGCGTGTAATGCACAGCATAAAGCCAGCTACATGGTGAGAGCTCTGTGTTACCTATCATTATCACCAGTGCTCTTCCTTTCTTTGGTAGTGGGGATTGAACCCAGGGGTGCTTTACCTCTGAACTACATCCCCAGGTGTTTTTATTTTTATTCAGAGACAGTGTCTCACTAAGTTGCTGAGACTTGCCTCTACCTTGTGATCCTCCTGCTTCAGCCTCCCGAGTTGCTGGGATTACAGGCGTGTGCTCCATGCCTGACACAACTGCTCTTCTTTTTGCCAACTGTAAGGCAGTCTACTGAATGAAAAAAAAATCGTAATCTTTTACCAGTTTCTTTTTTAAAATCTCCTTGGAAAAAAACACTCCAGTAGACATTTGTAAACACTTACACTTTATATGCTTGTGCTGTTCTTTGGAAAGTTTCTGGAAGCAGTCATAAGATCTGTGAATAGAGAATTTTGGTATATATTTCTAAATTGTGCTCCAGAAAGTTTGTATCAATTTGTTGTTCAATCAGTGTTGAATGACAGTACCCATTTTCAAGATCCTTGCTAACAATTTTTATTATCAATCATTTGTATTTTAATAGACTAAAATTTTTAAATCTATACTCTTAGATCATTGGAGAGGTTGGACATATTTTTACATAGTTATTAGCTAATTGCATTTATTTAAAAAATTATCTGTTCGCATTCTTGGGCTCTTCTATTGATTGTTGTCTTTTTCTTACTAATTTTTTGGAGCTCTTATTATGTATCCTTTGCCTTTTGTGTTGCAAAGTTGTCTTTTAACTTTGATTTATATGTATATAGCCAATTTCTTTCCTATATGATTCTGAGTTTCATGTCATGCTTAAAAATCTCCTTCCTTCCCCAAGATCAAGATGGTTTCTTATATATTCTCCAATTATTATTTTCACAGCAGTTACATTTGGCCTTTATTTTAAATACAATGTTAAGCCGGGCGCGGTGGCGCATTCCTGTTATCCCAGCGGCTCGGGAGGCTGAGACAGGAGGATCACGGGTTCAAAGCCAGCCTCAGCAAGGGAAAGGAGCTAAGCAACTCAGTGAGGCCCTGTCTCTAAATAAAATATATATATAAAAAAAGGGGCTGCGGATGTGGCTCAGTGGCCAGGTGCTCCTGAGTTCAACACCCGGTTCAAAAAAAAAAAAAAAAAAAACAATGTGAAAGAGGTATCTAACTTAATTTTTCTCCAAATGAATAGCAATTGTTCTAATAACATTTATTAAATAACTTCTATATATTTTAGTCCTGTTTCTGTGTCCTTGTTTTTAATTGATCAGTTTGCCTACTCTTGTGCTCATACCGTAGTGTTTGGGTTTTTTGGGGGAGAGGAGAGGTGTTTACTGGGGATTAAACTCAGGAGTACTCAACCGCTGAGCCACATCCCCAGTCCTTTTTTGTAGAGACAGGGTCTCACTGAGTTGCTTAGTGCCTTGCTGGTGCTGAGGCTGGCTTTGAACTCTCTATCATCCTGCCTCAGCCTCCCAAGCCACTGGGGTCATAGACCTGCACCGTCACTCCCCGCCGGTAGAGTTTGTATTATAATAGCTTTTAAGCATATTAATATCTGATGAGGGAAGCCTACTTCATTCTTCTTTTTCAAAAATTTCTTAGAAGTTTTTTCAGTGATGAGCACTTGCCTAGCATGTGCAAGGCCCTGGTTTCCATCCCCAGCACTGGAGAAAAACTTATTTATTTATTTTTTTTAAAGTGTCCTTTTAATCAGCCTTCAGGGAGCCAATCAGAGTGACTGTACATTTGGAATGAGTGTGCTGCTCCGTGTTAGAGCACTTGCTTAACATATGTGAGGCCCTGCATTCCACCCCCAGCACTGACAAACAAACAAAAATACAAAAAAAAAAAAAAAAAATTCCCCCAAATTACTTTTCCAAATGAAATTTAGAATTTTCTTGTAGCCTTCCCTTTAAAAAGTCCTTCAGGCACCGAGCATGCAGATCCCCTGAGGGAGGGTTGGCATCTCTGCTGTAACACTTCTCCCCAACCCCGCTCTGCTTTCCAGTTTGTCAGATCTTCTTTAAAATCCAGAAATAAAATCATGGAACTTTTTTCCTATTTTAAATAAACATTGCATACGTTTATTTGAAAATTTTTTGTTATTTTATAATCTTTGATACTACCTAAATGGGATCAATGTCATACTGTTTTGAATAGAGACTTGTAAAAGGCATACAAATGAATAAGAAATTTAAAGAAAAGGAAGCTCAGCCTCCCTTAGAATAAGGGAAAACCAAAGTGGTATCAGAGAGAGGAGCAGCGGGACTCTCCTTCATCAGCTTTGGGTGGGACACAGGAAAGGTCAACCAGCACAGCTTCAGAAGGTCTCTGACCTAGAAATCCCACTTTTGGGTTCCACCCTAGGGAAGCACTTAAACCCATGACCCAGAACATTGTCAGTGATATTCTTTATCCCACTAGTGCACCTTTGTAAGTCTGAAAAATACAGTCAGCTTTTTGCTTTAAGTAGTGGTGGTGCTGTATGCTGATGCCGAAATGGAAATATAAAGGTTGTTTAAATGTTTTATTAAAGTCACCCCAAAAGGCAGCCCTCCTTTGTCTTGATCTCCCTCCCTAACTGCTGAATTATGTATTTTCTGTTTATCAAGAAAGATGTCGTGAAGAAAATATTGACCAATTCACACTCAAATGAACCATTGTGAGAACCTCTTACTTTGTAATAAAAATTAATTTTAGAAGAAGACAAGTCCCACTTATGTTTTTATTAGATCAGAGATATGAACCAAGAGAATTTTGTAAGATATCTTGCTGATTTTTCCAAATTTGTGTCTTTGCTATTTTGTTCAAATCAGCAAACTTAGAACTTAAGCTGCCTTCTACTTTATGAGCTGGGCAAGTCTCACTCCGGCTCCTCTGGGCACAAACACTGAATCCAGGCTCCCTCTGCCCCACCCCCCCCCCCCGGCTGAACTCCAGTGGCACTGAGGTGGCACCACACACCATCTGGCCATGGCTCCCCCACCGCCTCTCTCCCTGATCCCTGTGTTTGCTTTGTCTCCCCCCAGCCCTGCCCCAGACCGCATTCACCTTCAGGATTTCTCTTGTCTCCCCTTGGAGTGAGGCTGGTCCTGAGGACTTAGCACTTCTGGAGTTCTCGGAAATCATGGGAGAAGTTGCATTTCTGACTCATCTTGTGGTTTCTTAAATGTTTTGTTACCTCTTACAGGTGGCAAAGAAACACAGCACGATGTTTGGAAATACAATTCTTCAATCAACAAATGGATTCAGATTGAGTATTTAAACATCGGCCGCTGGAGGCATAAGATGGTGGTGTTGGGTGGCAAGGTCTATGTCATTGGAGGTTTCGACGGCTTGCAGAGGATCAACAACGTAGAGACGTATGACCCCTTCCACAACTGCTGGTCGGAGGTATAGGAGATTATTTCCGTGTCTAACTCTGTATTATTACTTCAAAGTTTTTTTTGAAGGCTCATGCCTATGATGGTGGCCAGCATTTTGATTGTCTTGCTTCCATGGAAAGCATTTTTGGTGGCTCTGAGCTTCCCTCTCCTTAGGAGACATGGCTTTAGAATTGCTGATCAAGGCACAGCAATGAAGTCCTTCCAGGTGGGGAGGGTCTTTGTGGGCAGTCAGAGCCCTTAATGTAGAGGGGAGGCTCACCTTGTCTTGAGATGGGAGATCCCATGGTCATATGTCTTGGTCCAGAGTCTGTCTCCTCAGATGTGTTCCAGCTGATTCCTCTCCACACCAGGCACTATTTGTGAACCCAGATTCATGTTTAGAAGTCAGTGCATATTTATTTATTTTCCCATAAGTAATGAACTATTTACATGCCTGCATGTAAGACTTTTAATGTCACCTCAGGTGTATATCAGACCCAGGAAAAGTAAAGTGACTTCACCTCCTACAGTTCCAGGTTATTCTCAAGTTCAAATTTTCTTTCTCCTTATCAGAGTATATTCTAACTTTGGGGAATATAAAACACAGTCACTGTAGGTACAAGCAAATGTCCCCAGATCACCACAACATCCAGCAAGGACCTGTCAACTTGAAAAGTGCTATAAAGGGAGCCCTTAACACTTGTGGGAGGAATGTGTCCAACATGTTCCCCAATCATCAAGTCCTATCACAGTGTTGCTCTGTGACCCAAAGGGGTTATGCAAATAGGTAAGAGGCTCTTGAAATTCTTTTAAGTGTCCTGGGATTTACAAGATAGAAATATAAATCTGTCTTAATCCCCAAAGTTGCAATGTGCCCCAAAGTGACTGCTTAAACCCTTATACCAGCTTTTCTTCCTGGATATAAACACAAAGACAATCAATGCTGGCACATAGTAGGCACTCAGATATTTTCTGAATGAATGAATACGTGAATGAATATGTTTGAAAAATCATTTCCCTCCAACATTGACTGACTTCATCTGTGTAACACCAATTCCTGCCTGTACCCTCTCCTTCCTTGAGAACTAGACCCTGAGAAACAGGTGGGAACATCCTAACACACAGCCTGCCCTACCCTGCCTGGAGCCTGTGGGAGGCTGGGAAATCCATGCTTTAATTTTCCCTGCATCTTAAGGAGAGTCAGGCCCATAGGCCTGGCCACTTCAGGAGACAGATGCCCAGGGCTGTGTCCCAGAGCATATATCCTACGAGTCCTTCCAGCAATCTAGGCAGCATGGCTGACACCTTCTTCTTGTACCCTGTGCCTCTGCAGGCTGCACCCCTCCTTGTCCATGTCAGTTCCTTCGCCGCCACCAGCCACAAGAAGAAGCTCTATGTGATTGGAGGTGGGCCTAATGGAAAACTGGCCACGGACAAGACTCAGTGCTATGACCCTTCCACCAACAAATGGACTTTAAAGGCAGCCATGCCAGTGGAGGCTAAATGCATCAATGCAGTGAGTTTCCGGGACCGCATCTATGTTGTTGGTGAGTGAGTGATGGCTTTTTATTTATCCGATGTTCCCATTCGCGCAGCCATACCAGAGATCAAATAAAGCACTCTTGAGAATTCCTGGGCGAAGTGCGTGGAGGTGAAAAGGAAGAAAAAACAGGGTTGGTTCAGATCTTGGTGGATTTTCCTTGCAGTCCTAGAAGCAGAATCAAACCCATTTAGGGGAAATAAAGCAGATGGACACTGTGGCCCAGGGGAGGAGGCCAGAAGTCATTGTAGGAGCAAAGTTGTGTTGCAAACATTAGTAGATGTACAGAACTGGAAACGTGCACAGTATAATCAGTGCCCAACCAGTGGTAGCTATCATTATTTCCTAGTTTGTGTTCATGGAAATTTCTCCCTCGCTGCTTGCTTTAGGGGCTCTAAAAAGTTACGTTTAGTTGAGAGGAAAGTCTAGCCAGCCAGACCACAGTTGGCATGTAATTGTTAAGGATGGTGGCTACCGGTCCTGACTACTCATTAGAATCACCAGGGAGCTTTTTAAAAAAATATGGGTAGCTGGGCCTTACCCCAGACCAATGAAATCAGAATTCAGGAGGGAATGAGTTTGCTGGGGAATGGTATTTTTTTTTTTTTAATTCCAGATGATTTTAATGTGCAGCCAGGGTTGAGAGCTACTGTTTATGGAGATGCCAGAAAATAAATAACTTCAGTGAATGAGAGCTAATCAGAGAAGGCATTTGGAGGCAAAACATGGAACAGATTAAGGGAAAAACACTTTTCTCCCTTGCTTTAGATTTCTTGTGTGTTTATGGTTAGTCTCTTAACTGCTCCAAAAGTCTAATCTCAAGATGGTTAACTTGGGTTGGTGTCTCAGATCATGCTCCGTTACCAAAGAGATGCCACCCCAGCTACTGCCAGGGATGGATGGCTTGTATCAATCAGTGCTCTGCTGGGTGCTTTAGGTGCACAGTCCTTCTGACCTCTTATAACCATCATGGTCTTGGTGCCCAAGGTAACAATAAAAAGTGCAGAGCTGGGATAATGGACCAAAGTGCAGAGCTGGGATAATGGACCAAATCTACCCAAGGTACCCGACGGTGTTTCTTCCCAGGAGCAGTCTTAAGGTGCATTTTGGTAGCCAGGTTAAGCCAGGTGTCCTTTAGAACCATGAATGCAGAATTGAAAGGACATGGTGAGTCATCTCCTCCTTGGGAACTTGCTGCTCCTAGGGATCCACCCTGGCTTTCTGGGGAAAGGGCCATCTATCCATTGTTCTCTGGGCAAGATGGTAGTCCTGACCTAACCAGAAGTAGAATTTTAGTGGTTCACGGAGAAGAAACCCAGGAAAATGGTGGGCTGCTTCCCCAGTGTGTTCTTCTTCTCCAGGAGGGGCCATGAGAGCGCTGTACGCCTACAGCCCTCTGGAGGACAGCTGGTGCCTGGTGACGCAGCTCAGCCACGAGCGGGCCAGCTGCGGCATCGCGCCCTGCAACAACCGGCTCTACATCACCGGCGGGCGGGACGAGAAGAACGAGGTCATCGCCACGGTGTTGTGCTGGGACCCCGAGGCCCAGAAACTGACGGAGGAGTGCGTCCTGCCCCGGGGGGTGTCGCACCACGGCAGCGTCACCATCAGAAAGTCGTACACCCATATCAGGAGGATCGTGCCTGGAGCAGTGTCTGTGTGACTGCGAGGGGACTCTGGAGGGGGACTCTGGAGGGCGCTGCTGAGTCCACTGAGCTCTCACCCTGCACCCTTCACCCAAGTCCAGCCGCAGGCTCGGCCCTGGGGCTTTCCCTGGGGCACCTAGGAAGTCACAGCTTTGGGACACTTGAAAACGGCCAGGAATGTTTGCATGACCTACCTCAGGAGGAAAGGCGGGAAGAAGAGTAGTATTTAACATTCGGGTCACATCTACCCTATGCTGGGTCCTGTGCCAGGCCTCTTCCTATATTAACTCATTTACCTATGGGAATGACCCTCCTGCCAGGATATTGTCACTCTTGTCTGAGAGGTGAGGGAACTGAGTTTCAGAGAGGTCAAGGGACTTGCCCCAGGATACTCATTTAGCAAGTAGCTAAGCCAGGACTCTAAACCCAAGTCTTTCCTGTTCAAAGTCAATGTCCTCCCCACCATGTGCCTAACTGAGAGGAGGAAAATCAAAACCCAAACCTGACTCACGTCTTGTTCTGGCAAGTCTGTTAGAAAAGTCACTCAGCAAGGCAGGGAAATAAAGGGGTTTCTTTTTCCTTTCTTTCTTTTAGCTTTTGTATTTATACCATATAAAATCCTTGGCGTTGGGAGCCAGAGTCAAGAGTGTCTCATAGGCTCTTCCACTTGACAGGGGAGGCTGTTATGGGAAGACCAGTTTGCACTGAAAGAGATGAAAGTCTTGTGCTCTGTTCTCCCGGCACCAAAACCTTATTTTTATGATCACCGGATGGCCCATTTTGGACTAGAACTGCTATTGCCAGACAGAATTACCTTCACCACAGTCTGGTACCCTGGCCCCTTAATGTCCAACAGTTGTACTGTAATGTAGAAAAGAAGTTTCCAGAGACTCAAATTACTGTTTTTAAAGTATGTAAACATCTCAACACTGCTGGCCTCTGCAGGAATGTCAGATTCTTCTTGACTGTGTACTTTCTACTTTTAGACAGCTATCTGGGGTCCGTGTTCCTGGGAGCTCACCCTCCTGAAACCTTAGCTTTCAGGATCTTTTAAAGCCCATCTTCTTGAGTTTTGAATAAGCCTGGCTCAGTTTTGATTCTAAGAACAGAGTCTGCCCTTCACTCTAAGAAAAGAGCTTTCAAATGAGCTCACTGGAAATTCATTCTAATCCCCGAGATGGAGAAACAGGTTAAGAGATCCTGTTTCACATGCTGTAGTTAAAAGCATAGCAACAGCATTACCCCAGGTACTTTATTTTCATTACATGATTTCAGTTCTCTTTATAGAATTTTAGTTGATGTCAGAGGGGCTTATTGTGTTTGTACTTCTCAGCAGTTTGGGAAGTCAGAGGTATTAGAGTTGATAGTGAACTTGATTTTCATTTAAAAAGTTAAGGTGAAGTCAAATGTGGTGGTGCATGCCTATAATCCCAGGGACTTGGAGGGCTGAGGCAGGAGGATTGCAAGTTCCAGGTCAGCCCAGGCAACAGAGTGAGCCCCTGTTTCAAAATAAAATGAAAAGGGTGGGGATGTAGCTCAGTGGTAGAGCACCCCTGGGTTCAATCCCATTCCACAAAAGAAAAAAAAAGTTATGGTCCAAAGGACCTAATATTGTAAATAGATTTTTAAAACTTGGAAAATTGCAAGTGAGATCTCTGTTTATGTCTAGCTTGTTGAACATAAATATAAATACATGTTGGTGTGTAAAATGCTCTGCTTTAGGGTCAGGTGATCTGTTCCCTGTGAGGAAAAGTAAGATGGAACAACGTACACATACTTGTGGACATTGAGAACACACTATCATTCTCTGCAAGCACGAATGACATTCATGAAGCTCTCAACTGCAACAATTTCATCTAGTTCAGCAATTTTATCTAGTTCAATGCATACTTGTCAAGTTTTGGAACACCAAATCTCTACCCTTGAGACATTCAATAAATCCCTACCCTGGAGACCAATCAATATTCTAATTTTTCTTTTCTTCAAGTTATCCAAAAATGACATGCACATTTTATGGGGTTGAGTCCAAGTCTTGATTGCATGACAAGGGGTCTCTTCTGAAAGCTGTGCACTTAGGTCAGCTGGTGGTGATTGCTTACATGTTTGTCACTTGCAGATTGCTCTCAGAGCCATTTGTGACCTACAGGAAAAATCAGTCTTAATTTAAAGGCTATTTCAGGGAAGAAATGGTAAAGAGGAAATCCAATGACAACATCATTGGCATACAACATTCAGAAAGAGAGTTTTCCTTGTCAGGGAGCCAATGTTGTCTGCCCTTTGATAGAAGCAATCAGCAAACCTAGAGTACCTCAGGGCAGGGGTGGTCAAGACTGTGCTGGGAAAGTGAGGATTTAGTATCTTAAGTTATAAACCTGATTCTAAAAGCCGTTGTTGAGTTTCAGAGGTAGTTCAGAATGTCTGAATGTACCCAAGGGAAGAAGTCTCTATGATTTTTATAACACCAAATAAACATGTGAATGTTGGTAAAGTCAAAGGGAACTATTCAAGATCTAGGAGTTCTTAATAATAACATGAAGCAGGGGCAGATGTACCTATTAAGAAGATCTAGGGTTCTGCATTTGAAGCTGCCAGTCTGTAGCTTTTAGGAAAAGAAAAGCTATAAGGCATTTTGGGGAAATATTGCAAGTATAGTCATCAGGGTTTAAGCTTCTAGGCACTAGAAGCTCTTAAAAATCTGTTTTCCATTCCAAGATAATAAAACAAAAACCCAAGTTTGCACCAAGTTAGCTGTTAAAACCTGCACCACCAGTATGGGGAGAGCAAGCTAGGGCTGACCCAGAAACAACCCCAAGACTCGGGCAGGGCATGGTAGGATGTTCTGCCACAGTTGGCAGTCGAGGTAGGTCCACTGCATGGATGGTGCATGTGGTGGGTATGAAGAGGGTTGGAGAGGAGGAGGTCAGGTTTTGAAGATGATATTGGGGCTGTGGAGTTTGTGGCATGACTCCAGTCCCAAGAAGGGCAAGGGATAATAAAGGAGCAGACAACTTTTATGCAAGGAAACAAAGAAGGAGCCTACTTCCTAGGACTGAGGCACAAATTAGGGCAGGACCAGCAGTCAGGCCAATTTGCTGTGGGGCCTGTGAGCTGCCTGGCTGGGTCTCCCATCTAATGGAGAGAATGAGGCCCAGAGCCTTTGATGGAGTAGACTCTGTAGATGAGGTTGAGGCTGGTCTGACAGGCAGGGAGTTAAACTCATCAAAACACCGACAGATAAATGTTCTCTTCTTAGCTTGCAGCCTTTTGGTCTCAATGGCTTCGGAAAACATACACATATACAAATTCGATGTCCTTGAACTCAAAGCTAACTATGCTCTCAGGGAAATACAATTTTCGTTCTCATCATTCTTTTAGAGCTGTGAAAGCATAGCTTTGCTATGTATAAAAGTTGAGGTAGTATTGTTAATTATTTACTTATCCTGCTTGATTTTGAAAAATGAAAGTACTCCATAATTTTTAAAGTGAGTAGACATTCATGGAATTTTTTTATATGAAGCCCTGATTTGAGGTTGCAAAGTCATTTTTTCATCTAAGTGTTAAATCTCGTGATTCAAAGAGTCAACTTCCATGTAAATTCCAACACGTTTCAAATATAGGTACTGCAAAACCAGTTTTGACAGGTCAGATTTTTGTATTTATAGGCATAAATAGTGAATCAAACCATTTAAGCATTTTGGTTACATGAGATTGTATTTTTTTAAGTGATCAAAGCAAGGATGTTGTTTACACGTTTAAAGAGGTTTTAATTTATTCAATAAAATATGTATGGAATGGATAAGAATGTGTTGTATATAGTCACTAGATAATTTTTTTTGCTTCTTTTGGTTGATATGACTAAATAGTATCTGAATTGAAATTAAATTTAGTTGGTGGAAATTTAAAATATTTCAGTTGATCAAGAAGGTTAATGCAGAGGACAAGATTCATCAGGCTTGCTTTGTAGAATAGTAAACAGTATAGTTTGTCCCTGCCTAAAGCCACATTGCCTTTCTGGACAAGCTTTCCCCAACTCATTTGCAAATTATGTGACTTTCATCCTGCCTGGCCTCATCCCCTCTTACCGGATGCCCTCTTTTAGGTTTTGATTTCTGATCTGACTTCTAAGCCCTCTAGCAGTGTCTTCCATGTTGTCTCTGAGACCTCAACCCACCCTGCTCCTCTCCAATCATGTATGAGATGGGAGGCTGTGGTTCTTACCCACTTGACATGGGTTTGTTTTGTTTTGGATTCTAATGCAGAAGTCCTACACAAATGAAAACTGAGGCTTCCAAGAAATTTGGGGTTCCATAAATAGCTTTGGACCACTCCCCCTTGGTTTTTTTTCTTATCCTTCAGTTTTAGGAGATTTTGGTGGAAAGCCTTGGGAAGCACAGCTCCATCTCATAGGGAGGGTTGTTCTGGAGGTGATTCTGGGCCAGAAATCCAACAGACAGCATTCTGGTTGGAAATCAAAATGGAATTTTGACCTTAACTTTATGGTGATCCAATTTTCCTATGGGTCTTGGGACAATCAGATGCGGAGTCCTCTCCCTGTTCCTGTGGGCTCCTGCCTCGTTCTATGCTCCTGTGCACTGCCATTGTTCTAGATCCCTGGTGCTCCGGTCCTGTCCAGGTCTGGTGCATTCTGGCTCCAGCATTGTCCTTCCCGTTTACCAGTCGCTGTTTTTCACTTCTGGTTTTTTTCCCCCTGGGAATTTTCTTTTCTTCTTGCCTGCTGAGATGTCTGAGGTCAGGAGTCAACACTCTGTAAATTCTTTTGATGATTTTGAGCTTTTCCAGACAGAACCTCAGCAGGGGGTTGGGTCATCCAGGGTTGTAGCCTGAGACTACTAGCAGCCACGCTGATGGTGGTAGAGTCTCCTAGTGCAGAGTTTGAATGGGAAAATGGCGCTGGTGCTCCAAGCTCTGGGTGTGCTTGCTTTATGAAGCAGATAGAGTTAAAGAAACAGTTGTGTTGACCAGTTGCACCGATGTTGGCAGCATTTTGAAAAAGAATTGGGCAATTTCTGCAGCACAACATGGGCCCACTATGAGGCCATGAGTGCCAAACCATTCTTTCTAGAAACTTCAGAAGACAACTAAAGAGAAAAATAGTATGAAAACTTCTTTGAATCCACATAGGCCACAAGCAGTGCTTTCAAGCTTGTTAAACCATGTATCAACAAAAACACATTTTTTGGTATGTTTTATTTTACTTTTTCATGAAGTGCTGTTCACAGTTCACCAAATTAACTCCATCACTAGCTAATAGGTCACAAGTCACAAGCCACATCTGAAAGACACAAGAAGGGTACTGACGGGGGCAAGGACAGGCAGGGGCTAGGAAAGATGAGGTTGGCCAACCTTTGGATTCACACATACATTGACACCACAAAGAATTCTGACTGTACAGAGAAATCTTTGAGTCTGACCTTAGATAGGCAGGGTTTCTGCGGATGAAATTTCATTCTTTCATAATAAAAATGTAGTAATAGGAGCATCTATTGAGTAATTTCCCAGAAATACAAGACGGATCCAGAAATAGTCAAAGAGATTAGGCCAGTGACAAAACTAGTCTAAGTAGAAATGCTGAGATTTTTAATCATCACAGTGCATCGTGGTAGAATGTTGCATTCCCAGAAAAGGTCATTGTAGAAACCTGGAGAAAAAGGAATACATTAGATCTTGTTCTAAGTCCTTTGTAGACATTCATGAAAGAAGTAATTGGGTGAGTCTTAGTGAAACAATGCAACAGATATTTCCTGAGCTCCTACTATGTGCCAGGCATGATTTTTAGGAACTAGGGCCCATCTGTGAACATCATACCCTGCTCATGAGCTGACATTTTAGTGGTGAGAGAGAGCAACAACCAAACAAGAGCATAATATAATGCCAAGTAGTGAAAAGTTCTGGAAGAGAAATCAGGCAGCGTGAGGTTATGCAAACCACTATAAGTACCTTTTCGGGTACAGAGACCCTTAAATAGAAACTTGAGAGAAAAGAAAGAGTGAGGCCCAAATATCGGGGGAAAGCTTGATCCAGCTAGCAGGAACAGCCCAAGCGAAGTCTTTGGAGCAAGAGGCTCCATGTGTTAAGGACCAGAAAGAAGGCCTGTGTGGCTGGAGTGAATTCAAACCTCTGATTGGAGGCCTCAAAGGTCACTGTAAGCATGTAGAGTGTAACTGCGGTAAGATGATAGAAACAAGGTAATTTCAGAAAGGCTAAAGATTCACAAACGTTGCACATCCATATGTGTGGCTTTCAAATTCAAGTCAGCTACATTCACAGGAGGTGCTTAATTAGAAGGAATTGCCACCCTGAACTCAAAGTGTTTGCAAACCTAACAAACTTTGAGTTCTTTCTCCAAATCCTTCATCTTTCTGATCTATCCTGGGCACTCTCATCATAGAGGGCAGGGCTGGCTGTCCAAACTGACTAGTCTCCTCATCCTAGGGGGAGTTGGGGAGAAGCCTCTCAGATAACTAAGACTTGCTGATCAAGTCTGTGTAGCAGCCCTAGGATCACATGGATCTTCTTATTCATTGTCTCTACATTTTGGTTTTGGGAGTAGCACCCATCTGGAGTGACAAAAAGGAATAAAAGCCAAAACTTGCAATAAACCTATCTAATTTTTAAAAACAGTTCATTGGAAGGCCCAAAATAGTGTGGACTGAGATTCAGCACATTAAAAACCAAACCACAGTTGGCCCTCTATGTGCATGATTCTGCTTTCATGGATTCAATAAACCATCTATTGAAAATATTTGAAAAAATTGTACCTGTGTTGGACATGTACAGACTTTTTCCTTATCATTATTACTGGAACAATGTAGTATAACGAATATTTAAATTGTATTTACATTGTTAGATGTGATAAAAGATCTAGAGATGGTTTAGAGTCTATGAGAAGATGTACACAGGTTTTATGCAAATATCATGTCACTTTACATAAGGAATTTGAGAGTATCTTTGGATTTTGGTGTTGACAGGGAATCTGGTCCAATCCCCACAGATTCTGAGGAACAACCATAATAAAACTCCACAGTGGCTCAGTGCAAACCAGCAAATTGTTATAAAAATGTATATTAAACGTATGACAATTCAGATGCAGACTAGAAATTTGATGCTAAAAATGTTACTTCCAAGTGATTTTAGAGGATACGACGTCTTCCTGGGAGCAGTTGGCATCCCCAGTGGGAGGCAAGGCTGGAGATGTAAGGGTGATAAAGTGTTTGTTACTCAACCTCCAACTCAGATGGCCTCTTCTCAAAAGTAGGGTAATAATAGACAACACCTCACAGAGTTTGAATGAGGATTAGATGAAATCACCCACATGAAATGTTTAGCTCATTGCCTGACATTGTAAATGCTCCATAACATTAGCGGTTATAACTGTCCTCACTTGACTGAAAGCCCACAAGGCTGGGGACTATTTTCTTGCTGGTCTTTGTTCCCTATAGCACACAGGGAACACTAAAGAATATTGTGCATCAATACCTATCAGGAATAGTTGGGGTTGGGGGGGACAGATCCTGAGGACCTCCTACCCCAGTAATTATCCTCCTGTTACTGATCACCTGTTGAAACTTTCCACATTTTGGAGGTTGAACATTGACAACATAGACATAATTTCTGGATTAAACAACATTTTTAAAATTTTGCAACACAGGGACCCTATTTCTACTAAACTTCTCAGAAAGAATACGGAATGCTCTTTTTAGAAAAGGGCTTGTGCTATCTGAAGTGCAATCTCTACTGACCTGCTTAGCTCCAAAAGCATTTGATTGTGCAGACTCTAACATATACTGTTTTTTTTTAAAAAAATCCTTGCATGAAGGATTCACTGTGAAGTTAATTGATGCTGATGAGGCTCAGAGAGGCTGAATGACTTCCCTAAGTCAAGCGTGTGATTCTCTGAAGCTGGGGATCTTCTGCCCCTCGCTGCTTGCAGGGTGGGGGATATACTGAATGCAGTGATGTCATGGGTCTCATTTAACTTCGTGGTTCTATGATTTGAGGATTTTAGATTTTTCTGAAAAAAAAAATATAGAAATTCTTATTACTCGCTCATTGTGTGCAAAGCCAGGGACCCATGTCAAAAAAACAAAGGACTGGAAACGACCTCTAGGTTTACTTTCAGCCTTAACAGATTTTCCTGCAGGAGGTAAGACTGCACTTTTAAAGGCTTCCACCAGGGGGCAAAAGACGTCCACAAGTTCCATGGCTCCCCTCCTATTAATGGGCAGAGGCAAGGACCAGCTGGGTTGATGTATGTTTTCAAAAAGAAAGAAGTTCCTGCATCCAGGGCTACCCCTGGAGCTCTACTCTCTTAGTCCCCTGCCAGGCCACCTCTCTGAAAGTGAGCATTTAGGGTGCCTGTGACCTGCTCTATCTTGGGATCACTGAGGAAGACGCCATTGATTGTAAGATGCATCTTTATTTTAGATGATTCTAAGAAAGGAAAATGGTACAATGCTTTAATGATAGAATTACACAAATGAAGCTTTTCTCACCAGTTTTTCATGGTCTTAAATGTCTTATCCTCTATCATCAGGGTTTTGGCCATTTTCCCTGCCTTTTACTTGCATTGCTTAGCATAATATTGTATTCAAATATTTATAGCTAAGGAAAAAATACCTTAGCACACATTCTCAGTAACAAAGCTAATATAACCCTATAGCTTCATTTGCTTTGCATCCTACATATATTGTTGCTTTGCTAGAAAATATGAGGCTATGGTCATTTCGTCTCTAATGAATATTGGTTTCACTAATATAAAATTGATATTCTGTTATATTTCCATGCTTTTCTGCATATAACTTGGTTTCAATGCCAAATCAGAGCATTACTACCATTAAATAATTTCTTAGAAATTTCTCATGGAAGTATAATTGACATACAATAAAGTGCACTTAAAATATTCTCTGTTCTCACATATATGAAACCAACATCACATACAAGATAAAGAAGCCATTCACTTCCAGAGTTTCATCCTGCTTCTTTATAACCCCTCCCTTTCATTCATCCCTTTCCCCACCCTTGTGTACAGGCAGTCAGGGATCTGCTTTCTGTCCATACAGATCAGATTTGCATTTGCTAGAATAAATAGAATCATAAATATATACCTTTTCCCCTTCTCTCTTCTTTCACTTGGCAATTATCTTAAGATTTATCATTATTGTGTGTATCAACACACAAATTCCTTTTCTTTAAAAAGAAAAAGAATCTGCCCTTATTGAAATATTATTTACCTTCCATAAAATTCACCTGATTTAAGTTTATTAAACAGTGATTTTTAGTATGTGTATAGAGTTGTGCACACATCACCAAAATCTAATTTTAGAACATTTCCATCACTTGCAGAAGAAAATTCATACCTGTTGGAAATCATACATTTCCATTCCAAGTCCTTGGCAGTCACTTTTGTACTGTCTCTACAGGTTTGCCTATTTTTAAATTTTAATATAATTGAATGATGCAAATAATACACAATACATATAACACAATAATACATACAATATAATATATAATATATTTCATGTAGTTGAATGTTAGACTTAGTGTTTTCAAAGTTTATTTATATTATAACGTGTATAAATGCTTAATTCCTTTTTGTGACTGAATAGTGTTCCATTATGTGGATATACCACATTTATCTATTTTTCCATTGATAAAAATTTTGGGTTACTTTTACCTTTGGCCTATTACAAATAATACTGCCATAAATATTTGAATACAAGTTTTCATGTAGATATACATTTTCATTTCTCTTAGATATATACCCAGGAATACCATTGCTGGGTCACATAGTAACTCCCTGCTTGATATTTCCAGAAACAGCTAAATTATTTTTCAAAGTAGCAATACCATTTTATATTCCTTCCAGCAAAGTGTGGCATTCTAATTTCTCTGCCTCCTTGTTAGCACATGTTACTGTCTGTCTTTTTTATTATAGGCATTCCAGTGAATCTGAAGTTACATTTCCTCATATTTTTTTTAATGTGCATTTCCCGAATAACTAATGGGGAGTATCTTTTTGCTTATAGGCCATTCAAATATTTCTTTGGAGAAATGTCTATTCTAATCCTTTGTCTCTTTTCAAATTGGGTTATTTGTTCTTCTATGATGGTGTTTCTATATAGTTTGGAGATGAGTTCCATTTAAGGCTGATTTGTAAATATTTTCTCCCAGCCAGTGGATTGTCCTCTGCATTCTTTCTGTCTTTTGAAGCAAAACAGTTTACATTTTAATAAATCACAGTTTTTTAATTGCTTGTGCTTTTTGGTGTTTTTACCTAAGAAATCATGGACTCACTGAAGGTTATGAAGATTTATGTTTTCGAAGAGTTTTATAGTCTTCACTCTCATGTTTAGGTCTATAATTCATTTTGAGTTAATTCGTGTGTAAATTGTGAGTTTGCAAATTCATCCTTTTGCATGTGAATATCCAGTTGCCCAGGCACCATTTGTTGAAAAGATTCTTTTCTCCTCCATTGAATTGTCTTAGCAAGGAAGGAAGAAAGAAAGATCCACACCTACTTTGGAAAGAAACAAAACTATTTTAACTCACAGATGATATGATCATATGTAGAAAGTAATGTGGAATCTATTAAAACAAAACAAGACCAACAAAATTTGTAGAACTAATAAGGGAATTCAGGAAGTTTGTGGGAAACATCAATATAAAAATTGTATTTCTATGCACTAGAATTGAATAATCGAAGGTGACTTAAGAGAAAAGATGGCTTAATTCATCCCTCTGAAAACCTGATAAAAGTAGAATGTCAGTTACATTCTGACCCTGTTTGTGCATGACCCTGAGACCAAGTGCCTCTCTAAGTTTTGTTTCCTGGGCACTTTGCTGGCTTCACCCTGGTCCTGCTTCTCTGAATGCATGTCTCAGGATTTGAGTGTGGTGTAGTTTTAAAACATGTCCACAAATTATTTGATGATCTTCCCTTATGAAGCTTAGTTCCCCTCTCTTTGAGCATGGCTGGACTTAGAGACCATGTGGCAGAAGTGGCATATGTCTCTTCTAAGGCTGGACTTTGGATCCTTTTCTTTTCTTCTCTTGGGTCCCTTGCTCTGGGGAAGCCAGCTGCCATGTTGCGAGGGCATCCAAGCATCCTGGTAGAGAAGACCCACAAAGCCAAGAACTGAGCCCCTGACCAACAGCCCTGAGAATGAACTGCCACAGAAGTGGATGCTCTAACCATCAAGCTTTCAGAGAACTAACTGCAGCCCTGGCTGACAGCTTTCCTGGACTAGCAAGAGAGATCCAAAGCTAGTACTTCCTAGCTGCACTGTGACTCAGAAACTGTGATAGTAAGTATTTGCTGTTTTAAGCTACAAAGGTTCAGGGAATTTATTACTGAACCTTATTACTTTTATTAATAAACCTATTATATTTCTAGATGTAGATAACTAATACATATACAGGGAATGGGTAAGGGATAGATGATAGCAGGGAAATGGCTCAGGGATGTGCCCTACCTCCATCCTCCAGATAAGACTCCCCAGGAAATTTTATGAGACTCCTCTACATGAGCCCTCCTCT
Source organism: Glaucomys volans (assembly GCA_020662805.1). Taxonomy (NCBI): domain Eukaryota; kingdom Metazoa; phylum Chordata; class Mammalia; order Rodentia; family Sciuridae; genus Glaucomys; species Glaucomys volans. Next base: position 65,150 of record JAJEJO010004088.1, on the reverse strand, counting down.
ACAGGGCTGTTGTTCAGCCCAGGAATCCCTTACTCCAGGAGCAAACAGAACAGGAAGTGACTGTCTTCCTGAGAAATCTGCAAGGGAGACTTGGAGGGATGGAGAGAGCTGTGTCTTCTACCACTTCCTGTGGGAAACAGAAGGCTGAACCTCCAGGGTTCAGTGGCCTCAGCGTCCCAGACAATGTAAGGGCTGCCAGTGACCACAGAGCTACCTGCTGGGAGGCTTTGGTCGTGGCCTTGGCTTGGCTCTGAGGCCTGGCTCAGCCTGGAACCCCCACAGCCCAGGTGGGCAGGACAGGAACCGAGAGAACCGATGATGAGTTCCAGCCACTCTGCAGGCAGCTGGCACCTTGTGGTGAGGTGAACACCTGGGGCTGGGGCTGCCCCACTCTCCTGCTGGGCCCTGAAGGGAAGAGGGAGGCGAGGGGCCACAAGGCAGGACTCAGAAAGGCTCTCAGACACTTGACTGAACCATTTCAGGGGTCATGTAAGCCACCCTGCCCCAGGCAAGGGTTTGCCTGAGCCTGGAGAGAAGAAGGATCCTCTGAGCTCCATCAGGATCCAGATCCCACCTCCCCGCATCAGCGCTGCCTGTGACAGGGGAGAGAAAGTCAAAGACCCACCTCAGACAGTAACAGAGGCACTGAGCGCCCTCAGCTACTAGTGCCTCAGGTGAGGTGGGGACAACTGGGGCACCCGCGAGGAGTTTTTGTATAACTGGGCTTTCCTACTCCTTAGAGGGAGATGCAAAATGTTACACCCCAACAGAGTGTACACTTACAGGTACATTTACGAAAACAAAACAACAGCTTCCCGAACAATATTTCCCTTGGTGTGATGGCCTCAGCGATCCAGTCCCACCCTATCCCTGTGTGCTGGGTTCTACTCTAGAGACAAAGCAGGAGAGGCGCTGTGGGAGTGTGTGAGGGGTCACCAGAACCCTTCCAGGGCGAGTCCCAACTGCACCTACTCTTGCTCTGGGTGTCCTCTCCTCTGGCCCTGGGCTCTCAGCAGCAGAGACAATGCCCTATTCACTGTCTACCCCTGTGGCTCCTGGAAGAAACCTGGAATTCTTAGAACCTGCAAACCTTGGAGTAGGTCCTGTGGGCAAAGCTCTGGTTTACTGGGAGGAAGGTGCGGCCCAGAGGCATCTAGCCAGCAGTGGCAACTGACCTGTGGGGACTTCTCAAGGCGCAGAGTGGCCATGGGTCAATAGCCATGGGTTTTGGCTCCTAGACCTTGTTCCTCTCTCACCCTGACCCTTCCAGTCCCAGCTCCCTGAGCTGCCTTTTGCTCTAGCTTAAGTCACCTGCATATTTAATTCATTCCTGGATCATGGCCCTGGGCTCTGAAATCCTGGGTCTTTGGTACTAAGTCTTAGTACAACAGAGCTGGCACAGAGAGGACCCAGAACTTCAGAGCCTGAGATCTGGCCAGTCATGGGCATGTGTGTGGATGAACAGATGAGAGGCCCCACTGCCTACTGGTGGGAGTAGGGGCTTTGGAGCCAGCCAGACCTGACTGTGATTCTGACTTTGCCCCTCACAAACTGTGACTTGGGGGATGCTGTGTTGCCACTCTACCCATGTTTCCTTATTTCTAAAGCAGGGATAATATTGCCTATTTTGTAGGAGTGGTGTGAGGATTAACAAAAAAATATATATATAAAATGTACAATTCATTCGAGTTGATGGGAACTCAAAAGTAGCACATGCTATGATTATTAATAGTAATCACAATGATTCTAACTGGTGGGTCTCAAACCCACTCTGGCTATCTCAGGTGCCTTGGAGGGGATTTGGCTGCCATTGTTTGCATCATCCCAAACAAAAAGAAAACTTTCATAAGAACTTGGGGGAGGAAGCAGATTATGTTTGCAAACAGGTTGAGTAATACAAGGAGAGGAAAACACACACACACAAAACCAAACCAAGGACACAGGACCGTGCCAAGCATTTCCTTTGGTTACAAGTGATAACTGCATTCTTGGAAAATGAACAGAAAGACTCTGGTCCCAGCCAAGGTCCCCTGGAGTGCTTGGAGGACATAACCCTGGCCTCCGAGCCACCCCTGGTCCATGCACCAGAATAAACACAGTATGTTGGGACAGAAGGACAAGAGGAATGGGAAAGGTGGGGAAAGTCCATATTGAGGGATGGGAAGCCCTGTCCTTCCCCTCAGAGGCAAATACCGAATGATTTAGGAAATCATTTGGGGGGCTCAGCATTTAAAATCTAGCAGTCATTTTTGCTTAAATAATTTAATATGTGAATATTTTTGGAAATAAAAATGGAGTCATTTCTGTCAAACCTAACACTAAGAACACTAACCAGACCAGGAAGTTATGAAGGAGGGGATCTCATACATGTGTGCCTGGTAATAAGAACTATTATTCAGAAAAGAATGTGCCAGAACCCAAACCTCACACAAAGGCCACCGCAACTTTACACAGAAATACTTGTGAAAGGATGCTGCCCAGCAACTCTGTTTATCTTGGACTGACACTACCCCTTTATTGATCCTTGTAGCCAAGTATTATTGTTTCAAAACACCTTATGTAATACTCCTTAAAAAACTTAAAACTTCTTGCCTCAATTTCCTTGAATACACTCATGGTTCCCCTGGAATGGGTCTGCTTTTCTCAAATAAATTTCATTAATCTTTAGAGAATCTCTGATTGTTATTCAGGCTGACAAGTGAACATAAAACAGAATTTCAATTATCCTGATCAGAAAACACATATTTGGTAAATTACAGATTTTTGAATACAACACTATGACATCATCCCTGATTTGCCCTAAATTCGATGTTTCCCTTCACGTTCACTAGATGGCGGAATGGGACCACAGCAGGTCCCCAGCTCAGTGTCAGCTCTTCTCACACAGGTTTAAAATGAGGAAACTGGGCTCCATCTAAATTTTTCTTTTCCTTCTAGAAAAGAAAGGTCTCTCTCAAGCACACAGACAGAGGTTTTCCATTTCCCTGTCTGAAGGCCTGAACCTGAGGCGTTTCTTGTCTTGGAGGAAGGAACAGTATGAGAGAAAATTGACCCTAAGCCAGGTGCTAGTCCATGGACTTCATTTTATTTATTCCGTACAGGGAGACTAAAGTATCACTTCTGTTTTGATTAAAAAGTGGTATCATTTTGTCACGTGGACATTTTCTAGGTAAAAGCTCTGGCATAAGTATTTCAAATGTGACTACAGGGCCCAAATGAAAAATCAGCCTGAGTAAATCTAGTGACTCTAGAAAGAGACCTCTTTGGGGTGCTCCTGGCAGTGAGAGCTAATGTGACACGAGTTCTATACTTCTTGTGCAAAGAGGCAGCCAACATCTGGATAAATGAATTACCACACTGCCAGATCCAGAAAGGAAAAGCAGAAACTGTGGGAGCCAGAGATCACAATAGCCAGAAGAAAGGTCTCCTTTCTTTCAAATCTGGTGATCTGGCTTCCAAGTCACTCAGCAGGAGGGCCACTGCACCAGCCTTGCTGGGGATGTAGGCCTCACTGACTCCTGCTTGCTTCCACACAGGATGCACAAGGCAATGGCACTGAGTCCCTGAGGTTATTTACTTGCCTTATCTATGTACCAATGTTCTGTTGAGGGAAGTGGAGACTAAGCCAGAAATATAAACCTTAGTGTTAGCCTCTATAGAGTTTGTGATAAAAAAGAACTTCCATTGCTGAATTTACACAAACTGGTTCCAGAAAAGAAAACTAGTGTGTTCAGCATGAGCATTCAGACTTTGGAGCAGGTTCCTAACCAATCAGGATTTATTGGGATCCAAATGCCTTCCTGTCATGCACTGACCTCAATAGAGACAAGTCTTTCCACACGTGGAGGGAATTAACTTCATTCTGATTGAGAGCCCTAAGGACAGTCCCTGAAAGTACTATCTCCCCAAACTGCTCATCCCCACCCTGTGATTTAACCAAACATGAACCAGTTGAGCACACATAGCTGGGAGAAAATTGAGTATCAGAAGAGAATCTCCCTTAGGATTTTCATTTATGAATTTATACACTCAAGTTGAACTATTTCCTATTCCAAAACCAGGTTAAACTTGAACTTCATGATCCTTTATAGACTTTACATCAAATCATGGCATTTCTCTGCTCAAAACCATTTTTTTCCCCAACCTTTTAATGATTCGCTATTTTGCTAAAGCCAAGTTCTCAAAAAGGCCTATAGAGTATTATGGAGTCCAGTTTCTCATTATTTATCTCTCTAGTCTCATCTGATTTCTTCCTTTTTTCCAAACATTGTTTCTGCAACTAACAAACAATTGCCCTTTGCAGCACCCCAAATCACTCCTTGCTTCTTTCTGTTTTTCATATCACATGTCAGCAAATACAACTTTCAGACCAAAAGCTTGTTTTGTGTGGTCCACAGCTGAAAATGGTATTTGCATTTTAAGTGGTTGAAAAATTCAGAAGATGCATACAATTTTGTGACACATGAAAATTAAATGAAATTTAAATTTCAGTGATCATAAATAAAGTTTTATTGGAACAGCCATGAACAGTTGTTTCCCTGTTTTCTATGACTGCTTTTGTGCTAAAGGGCACAGTTGAGTAATTGTGATGAGACCATGTGATCCACAAGCCTAAAGTATTTATAATCTGTGCCCAGCAAGGTGGCACACACCTGTAATCCCAGCAGCTTGGGAGGTTAAGGCAGGAGAATTGCCAGTTCAAAGCGAGCCTCAGCAAAATAGCAAAGTACTGAGCAACTCAGTGAGACCCCTGTCTCTAGATTTAAAAAAGGCTGGGGATGTGGCTTAGTGGTTAGATGCCCTTGGGTTCAATCCCTGGGTACCAAAAAATAAAAAATAAAAATGTATTTATGTTTTGGCCCTTTACAGAAAAAGTTTTCTGATTCCTGAGTAAGGTCAGTTTGATATCACTGTCATCCGCATCTCTCCAATTCTACCTACCCTTGAAAATTCGGTTCCGATCATCCTCTCCAATCAATACCACAGCCTTGATCTTGTTTCCCAATCTAGAATTATTAAATCAATTCACTGAATGTTTATGGCCTTTCTGCTTTAAGTCATGCATAATAATATGTACTTAGGTAGAAAATGAACTGGTTGTAATTCCAGTCTTTTGTAAATTCATATTCTATTAAGGAAAAATTATTATAATCCAGAGTGAGAAGACAGTAGTACTTACACAGGATTTTTCATAAACTGGATTGATATCTAATTTAACCAGGGGTTAGGGGAAGATACTGGCAATATTTAGTGAATTAAGCTTGAACAGAGTTTGGAAAAAAGTAAGTGAGGGGAAGGGGAATGGAAGTGTAGCCCAACTAAAGGGGAAAAGTGGGAGGAGGGAGCAGAGGAGGGAGATGCATGCTGTACCACCAGCTTCTAAATTCTTGGTGGGGATAACAAGGTCATAAATGGGTAGAAGCAGATATACTGTATAACCTTACAGGTCATTTGGTTCATCCCTCCTTTTACAGATAAAAAAAAGTCACAGAGACTTAAAGCCACGAAATGATTCACTAAGTTCTGGGCTTTGGAAAGCTAGAATGGAAGTTGAGATCTCTTGACTCTCATCAACTTTAGCATTCTTTCTCCCACTAGGATGTTTCGAGCCTGTATTTTGGTGAATTGCTAAAGTGCTGTTTGCAGGCTATTAGATAAAACACAAAGTGAAACTAACATGATCTTACAAGAATGCTGGGTTTCAACCAGGCACAGTGGCACTTGTCATCCCTGCTACTGAGACTAAGGCAGTACGATCGGAAGTTTGAGACTAGCCTTGGTAATTTAGCAAGACCCTGCCTCAAAATAAAATAAAAAGATCAGGGGATGTAGCTCAGTGGTCAAGTGCTCCTGTGCAAGGCCATGGGTTCAACCTCAGTACCAAAAAAAAAAAAAAAAGAAAAGAAAAGAAAAGAAAATACTGGGATTCAGGAAACTGGGCTTCCAATTCTATTCCTTTTTCTAACATAAAGGGCAATCTATTCCATTCTCAGGGTCTCGGTTTCTTCGAAAGACTGGATTAAATGATTTTGACAATCCCTCCTGGCTTTCACAGATCATTCTATAAATATATTATCATTTCTAATGAAATATGTTATGTAATCTTTGGTCTAAAGGCCCTTGCTTCTCATTTCTTCCAATGAAGTAAAGGTCATTAGATTTTCTATTCATTTACAAACTTGATTAACTAAAAAATAGTTCATTTGTAACTGGGGTGTTAAATAGGGACCACAGGGAGAAGAGGAAGGGAGGTGGGCTGCAGAGGTTTTGGAGAAGGTGAAATTTGACTGCTCTGTGTGAGAGGTGTGGGACTTGGCCAAGAAGTTGGGAGAGGGTTCCAGGAAGGAGACACCACAGAGGCTGGAGTTCAGACCACGAGAGAGAGGGTGCAGGGTCTCGATGAGGAGAAGTTCATCAGCTCGGGGACAGGGTGGCCTCAGTGCAGGAGGCACAGGGAAGGTGCAGAAGGTTGATGGGACCACAGAAGCAGGGCAGATGAGGATCCAGGAACCTGTTCCATTAAATGTAGAATAAGGTGCTCAGGTATCAGACTTCGGGAAACATGCTCTTAGTTTTACATTTTCCTTCTGATTTGGTTAAGTGTTCTGAAATTACCTAATAAATTCCCCAATCTGCAAATGGCAACAACATTAAGCATGATGGCTCCATACAATGATCATGCTGAAACCAATGCCATTCTAATCAAATGTCTTAATAAAAGCTCTGATGAATATGAATGCTTCCCTGGCTCCTGGGAGGAGATTCTGCTCCGTGGCACAGATGCCCTCTGTACTTTCCTCCCTTCTTTTATATCTCAGTTCAATGTTTGTAATAATTTGATTTAGCCTTATTACATATTCTCATTTTTCTAAATAAACTATCTGATATGCTTTTTGGAAGTGAGTGGGATTCAACTAAGTTATTATTGAAGTTTCTCCATATATATGTTTTCAATATCATGCTCTGCTACATCAGGACAAATCGCTCTTCCTATGTGTATTCTTTTTAGGGGACTTGAAGTCCTTTCTACACTCAATCTTATGACTTTTAATTCAAGTCACTTCTTACATTTGTATAGTATTTTAAAGATTAAAGAAGTTTTTATTTTGTTAATGTGCATTATTTTGTTTTTGCCACAAAACCTCTGGCTACTCTTTCATCCCTAGTACCTAGGACAGCACCTTCAAATTGGGTAGAGTCTCAATGATTGGTTAAAAGAATGATTGATCCAGTTAGGTAAGAGGCAACATTCTGTGAACAAAATATGTGCTAGTTTTTATTTGCACTTCATTGAGGAAGAAAAGTGATGTCCTGGAGTCACAAGGACCTGCTCAGGGAGCCAGGAGCCCATCTTTCTTCCAGCTTCATGCTCTTTAAGGGGCCTCACCTTGGCGATTTGAAATTGGCCACGGTGGGAGTATTTGCATCATAGAAATTGGTAAATACTACGAATCAGCCCCCTCTGAGAGCATTTGTCAGCATACCAATAAAATTAGGATTCAGACTAGTTACGAGACCTGCCTGGGGTTGTAATTGCTGGCTAAGAGGTCAAGTGCAGGCCTCTTGGTTCAGAGGTCAGAGATCATTAGGGCATTTCATGAGTCAAGGATGAAAGAGTGGCTAATTTCTGAGTCTGCTGCACAGCTCCATGTGACAGGGCCTGTGAGTAGGGACACCGGAAAGCATGCTGGAGAATGGAGATTGCCTCCAGGACTCGAGTGTTTACGCTTAGGGTTCAGGAAACCTGGCCTGAGTCTCAGAGTCACCCATAATCCAGACACAGCAGGACACCACACAAGAGGTTCTGGTCCACCTTGAAGATTCCTGAAATATTGAGATAGGAACTGTTCAAAAAAAATCATTAAGCCAGGCATGGTGGTGCACACCTGTAATCCCAACTAGTCTGAGGCAGAGATGGGAGAATTACAAGTTCAAGACCAGCCTCAGTAACTTAGTAAGACCCCCTGTCTCAAAATAAAAAATAAAAAGGAATGGGGATGCTGCTAAGTGGTTAAATGCCTCTGGGTTCAATCCCCAGTACCAGAAAAATAAAAAATAAAAAAATTATTGCTTCAACATGTGGGAAAGAATTATACTCCAGCAGAAATAGCCAGAAAACTAAATAATTAGCAATAAAGGAAAACATTCTTCAATCATCAATATCCTTTCAACTTGATTACATGTTGGATTACATAGAAACAAAAGCAGGTCTAATGTAAAAATTTTCCAGGGGAAAAATATGACTATTCAGTATTCAAAAGTCAAGTTTAGAAGAACCTTTCATTTTTATTTATTTTTAAAATAATACTTATTTTGGGAGGGGGAATGCGAACAGGAGATATAGTAAAAAGAACAAGACATTACTATTTCCTATGTGCATATATGATTGCGTGACCACTGTAATTCTACATCATGTACAACCAGAAGAATGAGAAGTTACACTCCATATATGTATAATATGTCAAAATACATTCTACCTCATGTATAACTAATAAGAACAAATAAGAAACCAAAATGTAACATGAGGAGAACAAGAAAAAATACATTTCATAAGTTATCTTTATTCATTTCATCTTTTAAAAAAATCACTGATTATGTTGTAAGAACCATGGCTGCAGCATATTTTTTGGAATATTGAGACAGAGCATAGTCAGGTATGTGCTATAGAAGTAGAGTTACCTTGAGTGTTATGGGAATTAAGGATCTTGTTGGATTAGAGTTTTAGCAAGTATAGGAATATCTGGGAGTGGATGGGATACAGGAAGAGGTAGAAGCAGAGAGAAAAGTTACTTTCCAGTTCTCTTAGGGCCCGGCATGAATGGACAAGTCAAAACTTTCTGGGAAGTCAATTACACCACTGGACCATAAGGGAAGCTGATGGAGAGGTTCTCAGGGATCTGTTCTTGACTTGGTGGGTCTGCAAACAAGTGACTCATGTTGGGCCACTGTTGCTCAGTCGGTTTGATAGTTGACTTTTTAGAAATATTGGTTGGGAGGACAAGGTAATGTGAAGCAGAGGAGGACAAGGATCAGAGTTCAGCTAGATCCACCATGCCAGTCACCACAGTGATACAACCACCTGCTTCAGGCAATGGCTGTGGCTTCGCTTCTAACCCCTGCATTCTGTGCAATTTCTCTTTGGATCAGTTATACCCTGGTTTCATATATGGAAGAGGAGACTTAGAAATGTAGTCTCCAGACAGACCACATTGATACACGAAACAGTAGACATGGGAATGAAGCAAACTTTCTTCAATTATTTCAGTCTTTTGGGGCATTTTAATTATTTTAGTTGGGGAAACTCGATTCTACTAATGCCTATAGCAACGGGAATTATTGTTTAAATTCCTTTAAGGCAAGTCTTAGACTTGGAAGGAAAAATGAGTTCAATATATTATGTGTAAAATGAAATAGAATTGCATATGATTAATTATCATTGTCACAAAAAATATTGCATACATTCATCCTATGTCACTATCACATATATTGAGTATTTTTAATCCTCTCTTAAATAAATTCCTGGAGCTATACAGTGGTGTCAAGACCAGTATTATGTTAATGTATACCATGAATTGTTCAATCACATGAACTTACTCTGTTACCATCTTTGGCCCATCTATTTAGCAGATACACTGTTATTCTTCTAAGCCCTTTACTTCTAAGAGAAATTTATTGAATACAATTTTGTCTCTTTACAGGATACTGTCCACTGTTTCTAATATTTCTTTGTTTTAAATCTGCAGAGTCATCAGGTATTGATGTTGTGTGTTAGACTACTGCATAAACCAAGATGCATTTACAAAAATTGTGTTGTTTCTGGTTGCTTGTATTTGTCAAGGACTTTGATAGTTGTCTTTTTGGAAATATTAGTTTAAGAGATATCTTAATGTGCAAGCATATTTCCGAGTCTTTACCTATATCCCTCTTACTTTTAAAATTATTCACTATACGTTCAGGGCAATTTTATTTTATTTTATTGGTTCTTTTTAGTTGTACATGGCAGTAGAATTCATTTTGATGTAATGATACAAGCATGGGATACATCTTATTCTAATTAGGACCCCATTCTTCTGGATGTACACAATGGTGGGATTCACTGTGGTATATTCACATATGTACTTAGAAAAAGTATGTCAGATTCATTCCACCGTCTTTTACTTTTCCTATCTCCCCTCCCTTCCCTTCATTCCCCTTGTCTAAACTACTGAACTTCTATTCTTCTCCTGCCCCTCAGGGCAATTTTATAACTGCTTTTTTGGAATTAGTTTGTGTGGAATTGGAACCCCACATGATCCATAAAGTGGTCAATGAACACTTTATGGGAATTATCTATTAAGGAAATGGAAAGGAAATTATATTTTAGTTGCACTTTAAATATCAGCACAACCAAAGTTAAGGACAATATTCCCAACACAAATGATTGCCTCTGTGCCATCATGAAGCCCCCATACAATAGTCAATAATTATTTTCTGAACATCCTCATGGGCTGTGATTTTCTTCCTTTCCTCTATTCTACCTCATCATGGGACCCAAATAATTTTTCTCAGTTTAGATAGCTGTGGCAAGGATGGGTACCTATTGCCTTTTAAAATATAAATCAGACAACATTCATGATTGTCCCTAAAAAATGTCACTTATACTGGGCATGATGGCACATGCCTGTAATCATAATTCCAGTGACTGGGTAAGGCTGAGGCAGGAGGATTGCAAGTTTGAGGCCAACCTGGAAAACTTAATGAGATCCTGTTTCAGAATAAAAAGAAAAAATAAAAAGGACTGGGGATATAGTTCAGTGGCAAAGTGCCCCTGGGTTCAATCCCACTCAAGTTGGATGTGCCCTCCTGAGTAGGATAGGGGTGGGGTAAAGGGAGCCCCCTGGGAACTTGCACAGGACCATGTGTGCCCATGAGAGTATGAGGTGTATGATCTGCCAGTGGAAAGAGCATAAGAAATGCTGAAAGACACACTGTCAGGAAATGGTACTAGGTCATGCTCACAAGGGCTGTCTAAGCATGGAGGGGAAACTGAGCCAGTCTGAACTCTCCCCTGGCTGAGGTCACCCTATCCATAGCACAGCATTACTGGATCAAAGGAGGGTCCCAGCAAGCAGGGCCTGACCCTCCAAGATGGTTCCAGTCCCTGTGGAACCCTACTGAGTGCCAGAAGGCACAGGAGAGAGGCTCTTGCAGGTTGACATGAAGGAGAGGAACAGTTATAGGAGGCCCCTCCCAGGGCAGAGGAGGGACTGGAACAAAATGGATTCGTAGAACAGCCTGTGGTGAGGGCCTCTTTGTGCTATCAGTTCCTATCATCTCCCATTTCTGGGTGTACCCAGTGCGGTCTCATCAAACTGCTGCCGAGGTCCTGGCATTGAGGGAAATGGTGTCAAACCACAGGCGCAGCAGCGAGAGCTGTAGTTACGGGGCTCCAGTGTCAGCTCCGGGGCCTTGGTGGCATCAAGGGAGAAGGACATACTGGGGCCACTGTACTACAGATGTGGTTTCTTGGAATAAAAATTTGAATATTTGTTGAATGTTGAAACACTTGGCAAAATTCAATTTGATCAGTGGTTAAGAGGCACTTATTCTGTGCAAGGCATTGTGGGGGATCCTTGGAGGGAATCAGAGACGAGCAAGACATGGTCTCTACCCTCAAAGGGTCTGAAGACTCTCAAAATAGTAAGAACAGATCTATACATCATTTATACAGTGACAACATACTACCAATTGCTATTGGCGTGTAATACCCTGGGCTAGATCACTGATGGAAAGGAAGAGAGTTCTGGCCTTTGGGGCATTCAAGTCCCATCCCAGTCACTGTTTCTCAAGCCTGCAGTTCGATGCTCCAGTCTGGACATGCTATACTAAAGATTGATCTGCTACACTTAGGTGAAGACATGCAAGTGTGGAGCTCAGAATCAGGTAGAAATCGAATCAAGATGAGAGACAATGGAGAGATCACTAAGGAACAAGTGTGGAGAGAAAAGAACAGGCAGGAAGGATGTGTGTGAGTTGGAGGGGGCTTGTGGGCAGTAAAAAGGCAGCCAAAGAGTTGAGGTGTTATTTTAGGGGGTGATGTTGCTAACAGAAATGGAATTCCCAGAGATGTGCAATGCAGCTAATCCTTTCCTGGTGGTGATACTGGACAAGGAAGCCACCTCAGCCTTCTCTCCAAGTGAAAGGCACTTTCTGCAGCTTGTGGTGGGCATGAGGATGCTGACTGTGCATCTGCCCATTAGGACGGTGCCAGTCACTGTGAGCAGCACTCTACACATTACTGTGATTGTGCACAGTCCTCACTTGCCCTGCAGGCAGTTTTACTTACCATGGGGCCCACAGAAATTGGGTAACTTGCTGAGATCCCATGTAGGAAGCTAAGTCAGGATCCTGCCAGTATGTGTCTAACAGGACCACTTGCAGAACACCAAGGTCGGTGTCTGATTCCACAGGACAAGTTCTGTACAGGGCCTGAGCTGACAGAGTCCACACAGCAAATTAAATTGAACCAGTGGAGCCTGCTACCATAGTGACATGTTTCAGTTGTGTTAGGCATTAAACCAATCTGTTGTCAAACCTGCTTCATGAATACACCTGTGTCCTCTTGCTTTCAGGGTCTGGCCATCTCTTTCCATGATTAATAACATTTACCTCCTCACTGAGTTTTCCCCAAAAGCCCTCTTCTCCCTGTTGGCCCTGTTCTCTATTTCTTATTATACTAACATGTAAATTGCACTTTTCTAGTCCATCTTGATATTATACTGTTACCCTTGTAACCGGTGACGAGTCCTGCTTCCTCAGGTGTTGAAGAATAACACCGTAGAAGCAAACCGAGGCAAGTGTAGAGTGGAAAATAAAGTTTTATTAAAGAAAAGTAAAAGCAGATTTTATTTAGAAGTAGTAATACAAACTTCTCCCGAGTGGGAGAAGGGGGGCCATGGCTGGCTGATGTTCTGGAATCCCCAAGAAGTGAGCGCACCCTCCATCTTTTATAGGGTTAGGGTCTTCTTTTGTTCTGCCCCTTCCTCTGACCTTTATCTCTCCTTCCTGCCCATGTGGCGGTGGTGACACAGCAAAAAGGTGAGGCAGGAATGGCAGGGGGAAGGGCCACATGGAGATTCAGATGGGACCTGGAGGCCTTAATTAGCAACTCACTGCCTAAAGCTTTTGGGGAGGGGCAGTTGAGCAGGTAACCTTGGTGATCAGAGGGCTCTGGAGGCAAAGACATTCCAGTCTCCCAGGGGCGTCTCCAACTTCCCAGACTTCATTCCTCAATTTGACCAGATTCCCTGATTTCTACACTAACTGCCTGTTAAATCTGGCTTCAATACTTTTCTTGTTCTACCAGTTTCTAATGCTCTCTTTTACTCTGTAAATCAAAGCCCTACTTCCTTCCTTTTAAGCAGTTGCTCTCTAGTCCACTATTTTCATTTTGGTCAAGTTGTATCATCACTGAGCTCTGAGTTTATTTCAAAATCTTTGTGCACTTTTCCTCCAATAAAAACACTCCATTCTGAACATAAAACCAATACTCTGTTTATATCCTTCAAGGGTTGCCCTGGGGATCAAGTTTAAGTTTCCTCTAGGAAATCTTCCCAGATGGTTAAAGGGGCCTCCTTTCCCTCCCCTTTTCCCTATGTGTGTGTCCATGTGTGGATTCCAGGGTGGGCTCTCTGGGTCACTCCGCCTGTCCCCCACTCACAACTACACCCTGTTTCTCTTCTCTTCCACCAAAAGTCCAGCATCCTCTCAACAATCTCCTAATTTACTCTGAGAGTGTTTATTTATATGGATTATTTATTATATGTAAGATTATGTGAGTTTTAAATTTTGAATGTGTGACTATTAGTCCACAGGTTATTGGGGTGGGGTCCTACGTGTTTTTGCAGGTGCAACTCTGACATGGGAACCTAGGTGAGTATTACCTGAAAGGAAGATAACTTGCATGGGCATTTGCGCATACAATATATATGGTATTCAATATATTGGCTACTTCTGCTCGGGATTGGTAGTTGGAATGGGTGGAACAAAGAAGCAGATAAGATTTGTTCTCTATTCAACAATGAATTATCTGAGTTATTGATTAATGCTGGTGGGTTTGTAACAAATTGTAGATGTAAATTATAAATTAGTAATCTCTGTGGTTTGATAGGCAAATAACATACTTTGAGGCAATAACCTCTACACTTTGCTCTGAAACTAAATAATACTGAGTGCTGAGCCATGCCCCTGTGTGGGAACAGAAGGATTGAAAAAACACGATGCAGTGCTCAAAGAAAGAAATCACGCCGGGCTCCTGGCACACCCCTGCAATCCCAGTGGCTTGGGAGGCTGAGAAAGGAGGATCGCGAGTTCAAAGTCAGCCTCAGCAACTTAGCAGGGCAGCTTTTCCTGGGGTAGGGAGAGTTGTGCACACATATACAGGCACATGTCTCTAATTGTATGGCAACAAATAAGTTCTTTAAGATAAATTTCTCTTAAGACACACTCTGATGGACAGGCCCTCCTTAGGCTACCCTTCTCTCTCCTCCACACCCTGTTCTCTTTCTCTTCACTCCCCTCATGCCTGACAGCAGCAGCAGGTGCCACTTCAGGTCCTCTTCCCTGGTCGGCCAACTTTCTCCCTGGAGAACATTCTGTGGATTCATGAAGGAGGGTAGGTCATGTGGCTTGTATTGATTGGAGTTATTTAGAAACCTTGAAGTGGAGGGAGAGGAAAAGATACATCACAAAGACAACAAGGACAGGTGCTAACAAAATGAGGCGGTAGCAAAGCACAAATGAATCCAAACTTCAGACAGAGAAAGAAGTTCTTTGGCTTGGGATCACGGCTCTTGGCCCAGCCCCACTGCTTCCCTGCCCTCCCATCCTGATGGGAACTGCAGGAAGAGCTGTGCCCGGAAGGGCAGTGAGCATCTCAGGGACTGACCTGAACAATCATCTGCTCTGAGCTGCCACAGGGTCTGGAATTGATGAAGTGCGATGGTGAAGCCCATATCTTGGTGTTTCAGTTTCTTCTGCAAAACAGGGAGATCATTTCTCCCTCATAGTTTGTTATGAGGCTTGAAGAGTTACCAGGGATGTGAGGCACTTGGAACAGTGCCTGGTGTGCAGTAAATACAGGGAAGTAACCTGCCAAAGGAGACCTTTGTTTCCTAAGTGGGCAAGAAAAACACTGACAAGAATGGCATTCAGAAAAGCAAGCATTCCGTCAGCAAAATCACTGTGTCTCAAGATGCTGACTCAGGAGCGATCGAGAAAAGCAAGTGTCTGATCTTTCTGAGACCTGTTTTATATTTCAGCCTTTTTATTTGCTTGAAATTCTGCACAGACTAGTTACTGAGAATTTTAGATGGCTTTTAACATAACTCCTTTAAAATACACTAACACTCTATAACCCTTGTGCTACCAGTATTTTTTTTTTTTAAACTAAATTTTCAGGGCTTGTCTTTGTCTATGTGTTCATTTGGTTGTTTCCTACCTTCATTCCTTCACACCAATGAACAGAAATCTGCACTCCTGTTTAACTTGTGAGCAAAGACACAAACTAGTTTATGTAGGTGAGGATCTTGTCACTGAATTGAGAGAGTAGGTCTTAAGTTGCCAACCAGAGAGATGGCAACATAACCCATATTTTCCCAACACCCACACTAAGTTGCAATTTAAAGTCCTTGGACTAACACTGATCAAGAATGAATTCTTTGTAGTGTGTGTGTGTGTGTGTGTGTGTGTGTGTGTGAAAACTCCCTATTCTTTGCCCATGGCCTGAGCCAGTCATGGCTAGTTACAACCACCAAATACCCAAAGATAGCTATTGAGTGGAATTTTATTTTTTTTAAAGGAGTCAAACAAATTGGAAGGCATCAAATGTGAGTTAATTAGTGGTATAACAACTGAATACAGAACTTTTCCACACTAAAATGTGGTTTATAAATTTGATTTTTAGGTTGTTTGCTTCCTTTTTAAGCAGATAGGATAAGTAATTACTACTTAAGAGTAGTCATTCACACTTCCCAGTATCAATGGATTTACTGCGAAAAATCTATGGAGTTGAAATTACAAGTTTTCCAGTAAACTCCGAGTGATTTGTGATGCCAATTCGGCTCCTGGACTGGTTTTAACAGGAACAAATTGGTTTAATCAGGAATATATCACCACAAGAAGGTAAGGAAAAATATAATGTAAAAACTGATATAACATAAATAATTTGCAGATTATTAAATCTTTCTTCACTTGGCCATCCCTGGACAACAACCAAGAATTGTCCTACTATGGGATTTAAAAGAGCAAAAGTAACAGACATACTGACTGATTTTTACTGTAGCTTTTTAGAGGATCTTTATCAGTTTATATTCAAAATTTAAAACTCATCAGTTTCATGGGGTATTTTGAATCTTGTATTGATTTTTTGCTAGAACACTAGTCCTATTTCCTAAAACAGTTGAGACCATGCATTCAGACTAGAATAAGAGATCTAAATTTGAGTGCACTTACACAGAGAAGATAGAGAGAAACATTCAGAGAAGCAGGTTTCATTATATTTTACTTCCTGAACAAGGAGAAATCTGGAGTCACATCGGAATGATTAAATGACAGTTTCTTTTATGATAGTCATATAATGTCTCCAGTTCAAATCCACTAGTCATGCTTTTGGATTATATCACCTACTTATCTGGAATTTTGGTGTTTATTTTTGTTTTGGTAAGTATCAAGTTAAGGCTACTTTATACAGGTTAGAAGTTTGGATCCCTCTACTGGTGTTTTCTTCAAATTGCAGGTCTCCACTAATTGGTTCATGAAATCCATTTAGTGAGTTACCACCAGAACTGGGGGTGGTGGGGTGGGGTGGAGGGTGGGGGAGTGGGGGGGACCTGGAAATATATAGGATAGTAAACTAAATATTGTTTGGTGAAACTCTTTTAGATGTACCTACAAATGCACAATCAAGATCATCTACTAGTTAGAAACAGTCAGTAAGTACCCAGGGAGAGCTACATATAGTCAGCAGGGTGGAGAGGAAGGGTTGTGTACATGCGGTGTTGGACCCTGCCTTATTTAAAATGTTGATTATTTTGTATTATTAATTTCAATTAAATGCACTGCATTTAAATAATATATTGAGTATTGTGTTCTTTAGTGCTCTTTTTTTTAAAAGGCTTTTTAAAACATTTTTTTTAGTTGTCAAGGGATCTTTATTTTATTTATGTGTGGTGCTGAGGATCAAACCCAGTGCCTCACACATGCTAGGCAAGGGCTCTACTACTGAGCTACAAGTGCTTTGCTTGCCTCCTCAAGTCCTGGCTCCAAACAGTATGTATTGCAGAAGGAATGAGGGCACAGAGAGTGTGCAGGAGCCTGGGCAACACGAGAAGGGGTTGCACACATGGGGATGGGAGGAGATGACTTCCATGTCTTCTCCCTTCTCTAGGAAGCAGAAGGTGGAGTGATCAGAGCCACCTCCCAGGCCTGGGTAGGGGAGAGTCAGCGTGGCTGCTGAAGAGGAAGAGGAAGAAAGAATCATCTTTTTGGTTTCTTTGAAAATTTTAATAAAATTGAAGAAAACTATTTTATCTAAATACAAACAACTTTACTCATCCATGCATGTATTTGGCAGACAGTGCATGTAATTTTGGCAAACTCAGTTCTGTCTATAAACTTCTTCACAAAGAAAATGAACAGATCTTACCTGCTAACAATCCTGCATACCATGTATATGGCACTGCGGGAAAGGGGTGTGATTTGCTTGCTGTGGTATTGAAGGTTTTCAAAATGAAAGCTTTGGTCATTTTTCAGTTTTCTCACAATGTGCAGAAGTATTGAATTAAAATTTTGACTTTATAGAAATGGAAGGAGATAGTCTCCTTAGATGTGCATCTGTAAGATGGCCATCATTGTTTCTGGTCAAATATTAAGAGGAGTAACAAAGCGATGGGCTCCCCAAACAAACCTGTAGATACCAGGTGAATGGGCATGCTGGGGGACTGGACATTTCAAATGTCTGCAAGGTAGAAAAGCCTACTCTTCCAACTATTCCATGCTCAAATACTTGCAGAGAGGATATTTAGCTTGAGTTTGACGTCATCACATTGGACTGGTTTGGGAAGAGCAGAAGTATAAGTCTGCTTTACTTTTGGTTGTATTTGGTTGTATTTAGCTTTACCACTACATTAAAGGAAAGAAAGATGTCCTAAAGGTTAAAGAGAGTTTAGAGAAATAGTGTTGGAAAAGAAAACAGAAAGCTTAAAAAATATTATATTATGTCATGGGGACAGAAAGAAGCATTTTTTTTTCTTTTTTGTGGTGCTAGGGATTGAACCCAGGGTCTATGCTTACAAGGCGAGCACTTTATCAACTGAGCTATATCCCCAGTCTGAAGCATGTTATTTTTAATGAAAACAGGTAACTGTTTAACTGGTCCAATTGTATCTGTTTTCCTTTTTAAAATGCCTCATCTTCAGAATATGTTGTACTGGTCTATAATATTTAAATATCCTATAGTTTAGAGAGTTAAAATAAGTTACTATATCAGAGAATAGAAATATCATAAGAATCCTATGTTATTCTCACACATTTTTTACTACTATTCATTACTACTAATTGCCACTGCTAATTTATCCTTTTGCTTAAATTGTAGCATTTGTGCAACAGAAAGACAAATAATAGAGGATAATAATTAATTTCAAATAGACCTCTATTTTTGTCTTTTTATATTAAAGTAATAATGTTTATATTATATTATGCTATTTTGTCTGGGATGACTGTGCTCTGGGCGGATTTACTAAAAAATTGGTCACCACCCTAACTTTGACAGTATGACATTGGTGAGGCTTGAGCATGTCAGGGATTCACAGGAAGCAGTTAAAACAATTGAAAGTTCTAGTTGAGTTGGAGTTTTCTGGGCAAATCAAGCAGGAAAAGTCATTTTGTTCAGTAAAAGGGACTAAACATTTTAAAACACACAAATGAAAGGGAACTGGCTGGCAAACTGTCTCATGGCTCTTCAAAATATTTGGCAGTCATTCTATTTCATATATGACACTTAAGGCAGAAAGGCCATGAGTTTGGACTGGATATCTTCCTATCTATTTATCTGTCTATCTATCTATCTATCTATCTATCTACCTACCTGCCTGCCTACCTACCTACCATCTATCTATAACATGTTTTCAAAAGATGAATGCGAACTTCCTGTATTGGGCCTTTAAAAGCAATAGTAAAGTTTTTCTGTAAAGAACTGTGTAAAAAGACGCATTATGGAGTTATTGGATTCGTACAGAGTTCAATTCAAAATAAATACACAGTGCACAATGCATTTTTAAAACATATATTCTCAGATTCATGCATTCAAGAGGTCTATGAAAGCTCTCTCCACATAGTGATGTGTATGTACATACATATAAACATATTATGTCAAAGTTCACATATAAATAAGAGGCAGACCCTAATGGTACAAAAAATTCATTCAAGGAATGAGTTGGAGAAACAGGAAGGAGCCCATGTCTACGTGCTCTCTTGTCACCCCTCTAAAGAACCTCTCTCCTTGGAAAGAAAGGAAGGTAGGAAATAGAAAAAAGCTGATATTGTTGTACCCAAAGAAAATAAAATCATCCAAGCCGATCATGTAAAGCCAAAAGAAGCCTTTATTTTAGCTTACACCTAAAAGCTGTGTGCTGGGAAAATTGTGCATTAGTTCTTTTGCTGCCAACTTTTATAGGGCGTGGGAAGGGATTGGGGTGGGCTATAGGGAGGGGATTTGGGATTGGGGTGGGGCTGACTCTCCCTGGGGAGCATCAACATTTTAATCTGTTTTCTGTTGCTGTACCATTCCCCACTGGTCTTATCCACATTAACAAATCCTTGTTTAGGAAACTAGCGGTTTTTCAGTTTCCAACTTCCCAGGCTCTGATGACTTCCATTCCTCAATTTGACCAGATTTCTTATTTTACACTAACTGCTTGTCCTTAATTAGGAACTTTTTACTGCAGTAAGGAGAGGAGGCACTGAAGGCTCTTGCTGCTTTGAGTTGGAAGGGGGCAGACTCTGGGAAAGCAGTTTGAAGTTCCTTTTAGAAATCTGGTCAATGAGGAGCAGGAGTTTGCTTGGGAAGAGCAGATTTTAAAGTCATCTGGGGTGGGTGCTTCTATGAGAGAGAAACAAAATGACATAAGGACCAAAATGAGATTAATACAGAATAGAAGTCAATCTCTCACCAGGTGGAAGAATTGAGAAGTTGTTCCCATAACAAGGTCTATCAAAGTCTGGAGAGGTTGAGGCCTTTATTTGGGAACTTGAGTTATCAGGTACATTTTCCTGAGAATCTCTCTTTTGTAGCCTCCAGTCCTATTCTAGGGACTAACACAAGTACATCTTAAGTTACATTAAACTGTTGCTTCTTTTAAATGCCGAAGAATGTCTATGGTTTGGTTTGGTTTTAACTGTTTTGCTAGGTGTTTAAGATCAAGTTGGTCAAATTGACCTGTCCCTGTCTCTTAAGAGTCAGCCAAGTTCTCACAGGGGTCACTCGTGGGGAATTTGAGAGTAGCTTCTTAGCTTTGTTCCTGTGCTTGGGTGGTGGCAGCTCCTGCATTTCAGCAGCTCCTTCATTCCAGCAGCCTCTGCATTCTGGGGCAGGCAGCAGCGCTCTTCCTGGATTCCAGCAGCTCCAAGGCAGTGGCTTCTACCTTGTGGACAGCTGACCATTTTTTGCTTCCATTCAAGACAAAGGGAAGCTGGTCCTTGCTCACTCCCATCAGCCCCAGGTGGGCAGGAGCCAAGCCTGTTTGGCCCACTGCTGCACCTCCTTGTTCTCAGCAATCTTTACTGTGTTTCCAACTCTGGGGGACAAGCCTGGAATGCATGGGTTCCTGGACAGCTCTGAGCTCTGGTGGCAGTGGCATCTGGGTCCCAGTGATTCTGGTGCTCTGGCTGTGGCAGTTCCTGCAACCTGGAGGCCGATGGCAGCTAGTGTTTCCTTGGCTCTGGACACAGAGATGCCTTCTTTGCAACACAGAAACCAGGCAGTGTCTTTTGCCCACTGTCTGCATAGATGAAAACTCTGAGTTCTGGCAGCAGCGAAGGCAACAGTGTTGACCTGGCCGGAGTTGCAAAGTTCCTTAGAGAAGCTCTCTCATTCCCTGGATGCAGGCTGACTCTGAGGGCAAGAACCAAAACTGGTTTTCTTGGCCCCTTTGTTTTAATCTCAATCCTTAAGTTTGATCTTAAACATTCAGCAAGTCAGTTTCACCAGTTATTATCTCATCCATTTCATAGGTGATGGCTTAGTATACTTCTTCAAAACATTAATCTGGCATCAGCTATAGAGCTTCCAAGGAAAATACAAAATAATTAACAACAGTAAAAACATATCTAGTTTGTGTAATAGTCATCCTAAATCCTGCTGAGTTATGTATTATATTTCCTATTTGATATCACAGTAATTTTACAACAAAAAAACAATCTTTTGAATATAACTTTAAATGAGCTGAAAGCTGACATATTTTGGAAACATTCTGACTTGTAGCAGGGTGAGAGGCAGACCCTTATTTCAGGTAAGGCAGGGCCTTTTACAATTTTAGGCAGAGTGTTCCAGGCTTGAAGTTATTTTTGCCTCCTCTTAGGACATCATTTTACACAGTTTATATGTGTTGTTTCCTGAATCTATGTGAATAGTTGTTAACACAATATATCGCATTTAAAACAAATCAAGGAAAGGCTGAGAGCTTTTAACTTTCCTTTTGTGTGGCAAAGTGACCAAATATTTTTTATGTTTCACGATATTAAGCTTTAAACAAATCAGGCTCTCACTAACTTTAAATACATTTGCATTTAAAGAAGAAAGCTCCCATCTGAGTATGAGAAAACAGAACTCAGACGCATTTGCATTTAAAGAAGAAAGCTCCCATTTGAGTATGAGAAAACAGAACTCAGACGCCTGCACCAGAGAAAATTCCATTTTTTTCCTTTAAGGACATTTCCCTATGAGCTTCTGATGGCCAGCAAACCTGTCTCTCACCACATGATTCTGCCAAATCTATTGCTGGCATGATTGGCCGAATGAACAAGACCCTTTGTTTTGCCTCAAGCCGAAGACCCTGGAGAGTTCAGACTTAGAGGCGTGACTGACCTCTCCTGCCACTACAGACTTCCAGATGTGATAACCCACAGGAAAAAAAGGACCTACATGGGGTATGTTTCCCTACTGTGTGGACCACAGGAATCTCTGGAGGGTAAGGAGGACATCTAATGGTTGTCAGATGCTTAACACACATTTCCCAGAGGAGTTTACAGAAGGGGAGGATTGAAAATGCCTCCCTTGGGCAACCGAAGAACCTCATGGAGCACAGAAACAACAATGGGGAGAATCCCTACAGGCTTGTAAAGGCTTAATATGTGAACAAGGGAACCCAAGCATTTCTTAACAAACCACTCCATGTAAAATGCCCCCAATGGCTAGAGTCTGATCAGCAAGGGGAGAGGAGTGCTCAGGAGGAATGAGTGCCAGAGATGCTGCTGGGCTCATCTGGAGGAGGTGTGTGTCTCTGGGGCCTTCGCAGAGTGTCTTTTCATCCACCAGTCACCACAGGGTACCCCAAAAGGGAGTCAGGAGAGGAGTCAGGGGAGAAACCTTTAGGTTCACTGGGGAGTGGCCCTGATCAGAATCTTGCAGTTGTCCCAAATGAAAGATATGGAAAATGACAACCCCAAGATAGTGTGACCCAGGAGTGGGGAGGGAGGGAGGAAGAAGGCAAAACACTCATCCCTTCCCAGTGACAATGGGTCCTGAAGGGAGGAGGTGGATACTGAGTGCTGTGCCCTGACTTTCACCCTTTCCCATTGCTGATGAGTCCTGGAAGGAGAAAAGCAGACAGTGAAGCTCTGGGTAACAGTAGACCCCTGAGGAAGAAGCCAACATTAATTCTTTCCCAGTGACAGTACAATGACCCCCCAAGGAGAAAGATAAACTCTGGACCCTCCATCCTTGACCAGTAAAAACAAGTCTCAAATTCTCACAACCTGTTTCTTGAATGGCCAAACTGACACATTCAGTTGAAAAGATTAAATCATCTCTGAGTGTAACATATAAAAACCCAGATCCCTTCTGTAACCAGGGGCCATTTTCTACCCAGAAAGTGAGACCCTCTGATTGACTCCACTGCTGAATAAAAGTCTGCTTCCTTCCTGGTTATTTGTGTTCTCATTATGGTGCCAAAACTGTTTTGGTTATTTTTGTTTACACCAACACTTTGTCCATCTCCATGCATCCAAAGGCAGATGGGATTAGAGACACTGTGTACTCATACTCAACATGCACCAAGCCTGGATAGGATAGTGAGAAATAGCTTTGGCAGAACTCAACACGCCTGACCTGCAGGACAGGTGATTAGGAGCCACCTTGGCCATGAATCCTGTTGCCTGAGTCTTGTAGAATGCGGCTTGCAATAACTGCATTTAATTAGCTGACAGATGCTCAATATTGTCCTCCAGAAAGAAAGAAAGGCACATTTCAGAAAGAAGTGGGATAAGGAAGAGGTTATCCTGGTGATGATCCCTGCAGAGCCCCATCTGAAACCAGACTTGAAAATCAGGATGGGGTCCTGTTCCCTCCCGGGTTGAAGATTAAACATCCAAGAGCAAAAAGTTTTATTTAAAGGATGGGGTGGGGGGTGGGGAGGAGAGAGAGAGAGAGAGAGAGAGAGAGAGAGAGAGAGAGAGAGAGACTTTATATAGAGAAGAGGTTGATTCAGCTCAGAGTCCAAGATTTGGTAACCCCTGTATAAGAATTCCAGTTGTTTCACATCCTCCCCAACATTTGACCCTCTCATTTGTTATTGTTTTGTTTTATCTTTTAATTGTAGGCTGTCTAATAAATGAGTAGTGGTATCTCATTTAGGCTCCAATTTGTGTTTCCTAATGAGTAATGATGTTGAGTATATTTTCATGTCTTGTTGCTTATCGGTATGTCATTGGTAAAGTGTTTGTTCCAATCTTTTGCCCACTTAAAAAAATGGGTTTTTTCTTTACTGGGTTTTAAGAGTTCTCTATCTTGGATTCAGATCAATGCTTTGCAAATATTTTCTTGCAATCTGTGGCTTGTCATTTCATTTTCTTCATTGATTCAAAGAAGCAGAAGTTCTTAGTGTTTTGCCCAGATTGACTGATGCATTTTTGATGCCCTGAAATATTTCTGGCTGGAATGTGTCTGAGTGGTAGAGCATGTGCTTAGCACGTGCAAGGCACTGAATTCTTCAATCCCCAGTGCACAAAAAAGAGGAATCTGAATAAATGATTGAACCAACAAACAAAAGAGTCAACCTTTGGGGATAGAAGAAAAGAGAGAAAGCAACAGAGGCGAGCCTGATGCCCTGATCCCTCAGGGATAAGGGGAAGAAGGAGAGGAAGCAGGAAGTTGGGCAGAAGATGGGGCAAGAAGAACATGCCACTTGATTTTGGTCCTGTGGAGTGGGAGGGTGTTTGAGACACAGAATTGGAGCAGGAGTTCTAGGAGTGGAGCCAGTGAGAGAGGTTGGTCTGGGGGCTTCAGAGCTGTTGGATTCTATTCCTGTCTGATGGGGTTCCATGTGGGGAGAGGAAGTATTCAGATTTACTGCTCAGTTCTTAAAAATGTATTATATCATTCCTTTAAGGATTTTTCTATACCTCATATATAATCAACATTTTCTATAATTTATAAAAGATCTAATCAAAAATCCTTTCTCTAAATTTAAAATTTTATAATTTTTTTTAATACTCTGCCATTAATTCATTTATTTGTTTTGGTAGTAGGGATTGAACCCAGGGGTGCTTTATCACTGAAGCTACATCTTCAATCCTTGCTGTATTTGTTATGAGACAGGGTCTCACTAACTTGCTGAGGGCCTTGCTGAGTTGCTGAGGCTGGCCTTGAACTTGCAATCCTCCTGCCTCAGGCTCCCAGGTCACTGGATTACAGACATGCACCACTGCATCTGGCAGGATACTAGTTTAAGTACTGCAAATACCTTAAAGAAGGCAGAACCTCACAGGGCACAATGGCTCATGTTGCTTTTGAGACATAGTGGAATATGTCCAGAGCTATTCTGATGTGGAGCCCTACTTCCTTCTAGTGTAAAATACTTCTGAAGATCAAAGTCTTCACGTGTGGGCCATGGGAGAGTTGGGGGTAGACAGAGGTGCTACTGGGCCACTTCCCATTGTGACAATATTTGCTAGCTAAAGCTCTTGTCCTTGGGGTGAGATTCAACCTGGTCTGGGGGTGAGGAAGGGGTTAGACTGATGGATGGAGTGGGGAGAAGAAAAAAATGGAATAAGAGAGAAGAGAAGCTGATCAGTGTCCAGGGGAGGACTCGACTTTTGAATTTGACCTTTCTTTAGGCCTTTGGCTAAGATTTTCCTGGGCCATGTGATTTTTGACAAGGACATTATGATTGGACATCCCCACTGCCACGTCCCTCCTAGAGAGTGAAATTCAAAGAAGGCACATTTTTAGAAAAAAACATGAGGTGTGGGAAAGTGAAGTGGGAGCAGGGTGGTGACACTGTGTTTGGAGCAGTTGAGCAGTGCAAGGAAGATCTTCTAAGGTATCTGGAAGGACATGGCGGGAGGACATGTTGTGGGGCCATAGGAGACAGAGCAAGGATACTGCAAAGGGAGGTGCCAGGTAACGAGGGAGCCCTGGGAAGGCAGGAGAGGTGGTGCAGTGTCTGCACTGTTAGGGAGAACTGCTCGCAAGTGGGTGGAGAGAGGTCGCTCTTCCCAGGAACCCAGGAATTCAGGAGGCCCTGGGTCACTCTTGGGCTCCCCTGCCCTTGGAGTCTTGCTCCAGGCCTGGGTTGAACCCTGGCTTAGCCTACCAACTTAGGCAGGGTCACTGGGAGATGGCCTTGCCCAGTCCTGCTGGTTCTGAGCTCTTCTTTCCATTTCTATCTCCTTCCAGAGCAAATTTCTCCAGAGGGACAACCCCTTTGACCAGGGCTGTGCCGGCAGCTGGTATGCCACTCTCTGTGCACCACTGGGATCCAAGTGTGTTGGTAAACCAGAGACTCAAGTGGTGGACCCTGGGACTGGTGGGGTGGGGTGAGGCTGGGTCTTCTCCCTGGTTCCTTACTCCAGCTCCCAGGTTGACACTCACTGTTTCTTTCCTTTGGGGTTTTCCCCAGGGCACTCTGGGAACCTCTGTGAACTCCCGTCTTCCTTGCCTCTGTAGGTTCTAGCCCCAAGAAATGGGGTAGAGGAGAACTGCAGCCTGGATGGGAGGCCTGGGCTCTGTGCTTTCCAAGCTGAGGGTGAGGGTGGTCAGGGAGACCAGGCCAAGGTGGGTAGTGACCCCTTGCATTTGGCTTGTCACTCCCCAGGTACATGTCAGAAGCTG
This sequence comes from Glaucomys volans, assembly GCA_020662805.1. Classification (NCBI taxonomy): domain Eukaryota; kingdom Metazoa; phylum Chordata; class Mammalia; order Rodentia; family Sciuridae; genus Glaucomys; species Glaucomys volans. Next base: position 38,785 of record JAJEJO010004088.1, on the reverse strand, counting down.
TGCGGCTCCAGAGGGAGGAGGGCACCAAGTGGGAGCCTATGGAGACCCTGCACTTGCCAAGATACTCCCCAGCACGCCATTGCACAGACCTCCCTGGCCCCAACGCTCAAACTATAGTTTTCAACATAGATGGGCAGGGTCCCCCAAGGAGTGGTGAAGCTGCAGCTATCTGGAAGGTGCGGAGTAGCAGGTGTGCATTGGGAGAGGGGTGTCTGTGGGTTGCACATGTGTTGGGGGAAGCCCTGAATTGGGCTGGTCTTAAAGCTGATGCAATTGGAGCTTAAGGAGAAGGATTATGGACCTGGATGGTGCAGGGCTTCAGAGCACACTCAGGTGTCCCTGGATAGACAAAGAGAAAAAACTGCACTGTTAACTTTCTGGTTGGACTTGGACCAGTACCAGCTATTAATGAGGACTGAGACTAGTCCAGTAGTTTATGTTTTAAAGGAGAGTTTTTTTTTTTGTTTTGATGGAAAATTTTTACTTAAATTCCATGTGAAATATATGGAGTGGAACATTAGGAGTGCAGTGTGTGCATGGGGTAACTGACACTGCCTCCCAAGGGCCCTTGCAGTGATTGTGGTGGCAGCCTTCTCCTTTGTCCTGCCTCCAGAGGCCCAGGGACTTGACTGTGAGCTGTGGGTGGAGGTTAGGGGTGTACTGACTCTGTTTTTAGCTTCCAGTCAGCCCAATGCTGCAGTGGGAGGCCCCCAGGGGAGGCTCGGCCTCCCATTCACCCCTTCACAGCCAACAATACCAGGATGTGCACCTGAACTTTACCCCCTGAGCCCCACATGGAGGCCTCTCGTGCCTGAGCCCTCATTCACTCCCCTGTTGGGAGTGCCAGGACCCCCATGCCTGTTATCTACTCTTAAATACTCATAAATATTTTTTGGTGCTTCCTTTGGGTGCTCTGCCTGTCTGTTCTAGGTTCAGATAAGTGTGTTTTCTGGGGGTGTTGGGGAGTTTCTGAGGGGCTGGGACAAATCCCTCCTGGAAGAGTGTTGCTCTGTTGCTCTCTGGCGACCCAAGCTCAGGAACCAAAACTGTCTGTCTCTTTGACTTTGGGCAATCACTTAGCATTTCTCTCATCCTTAAACTCATAGCAACTGACCTGGCTGGCTTCCTGGCAAGGGCTGGAGATGAAAGGGCTGGAGAGAAAGCGCCTCAGCCTGGATAATATCAAGTGCACCTCAAACTATTCCATAAAATAGAAAGGGGACTGATTTGGTATTAGTTCTAATAGGCTCATCTTTTAGTCAGAAATTACAAAGTTTCAGTTAGACATGAGTAAGTTATATAATGCAGAGTATGGTAGCTGAAGTTAATTTACTGCGTACTTGAAAACTGATGATAGAGTTGAGTGCAGGGGTGCACACTATAACCCCAGGCACTTACGAGGCTGAGGCAGGAGGATCACAAGTCAAGGATCAGCAACTTAAAGAGAATTGCTCCGTGTCTCAAAATAAAAAAATAAAAACAACCCCCAAAGTTCTAGGGATGTAGGTCAATGGCAATACACCCCTGGATTCAATCTTCAGCAGTGGAAAAGAAAAGGAAAATTGACAATAGGTTTTGTTTGAGATGGAGTCCCACTATGTTGGTCAGGCCAACCTTGAATTCCTGAGCTCAAGTGATCCTCCTATATCAATGTCCTGAGTGCTGGAAGGCACCGGGTTTGGTGGTATATGACTAAATCCAGCAACTCAGGAGAGTGAGGTAGGAGGATCACAAGTTTTAGACCAGACTTAGCAATTTAGCAAGACTCTATCTCAAAATAAAAAGGGGTGGGGATAGAGCTCAGTGGTAGAATGTCCCTGGGGTTCAATCCCCAAAACTGCAAAAAAAAAAAAAAAAAAAAAAAGGAAAAATGTAAATGTTCTTACTACAAGAAAAGTATGAGTAATGGATTAATGGGTATGTGAATTTGTTTGCATCAACACAAAGTATACATATGAACATCACACTGTACTCCACAAATAAATTTTTTGTCAATTTAAATTCTTTTTCTTTTGGCATTGCTGGGGATGGAATCCACAGCCTGGCACACGCAAGGCAAGAGCTGCACCACTGAGCTACTGCCCAAGATGCCTACTCCTAAATTTCTTAAAAAATGGCCTCTTATATGTTTCTTTTCACAGTTTTATAGAAATGATTCACACACCACAAAAATCATCCTCTTAAAGAGTACAATTCAATTAGACTGTGTGCATGCACAACTCTAACAAATCCCACTATTTTGTATAACTATAAGACCTCGATAAAAACTGGGGAAACAAAACACATTCAAAGTCAGAACAACATCACTACCTCATTCCAGAACATTTTTGCATTATCCCATTATCAGTCACTTCCCATTCTCCCCTCTTCCCAGGTCCTTGCAACCATTACTTTACGATATTTGCCCATTCTGAACATTTTCAAGTTTTTTTTTTCTTCCTTTTTTTTTTTGGTACTGGAAATTGAACCCAGGGGTACTTAACCACTGAGCCACATCCCAGCCCTCTTTTGTATTTTATTTAGAGACAGGGCCTCACTGAATTGCTTAGGACCCTCGCTAAATTGCTGAGGCTGGTTTTTTTTTAGTTGTCAATGGACCTTTATTTAAATCCTTTGTGTGGTGCTGAGGATTGAACCCAGTGCCTCACACATGCTAGGCAAGTGCTCTACCACTGAGCTACAATTCCAGGCCAACATTTTCAAGTTTATGGAATAAGGTTATGAGGCCTTTTATCTGGCTTCTTTCACTTAACATGTCTTCAAAATTCACCTGCATCAAAACAAGTATCAATATTTCTTTTTATGGTAGAATAATACACTATTATATAGATTGATTTAGACATTTAGATTTCTGCATTGGGGCTACTATGAATAATGGTGTTATGAACACTCATCGACAAGTTATTTTGTGTCTGGGGGCTGAGAGTAAAGCTCAGTGGTGAGTGGTCAGCATGCCTGAGGTCTGGGTTCAAACCCCAGCACGAACAAAAAGCTTCTGCGTGTCTAGGGGTGTAGGTGTAGCTCAGTGGTAGAAGGCTTGCCTAGCATGGGAGAGGTCTTGAGTTCCAGCTCCAGCAACACATTAGAAAAACAACAAAAATGTTATCTCTCTTTGGTTCTATTCAAAATTTCAATCCACCCAGAATGTACTGTGGGACAGGATCAATTGCTTTTCCTTCCAAAACAGAACTATTTCAGTTATTTCTCTTAATCCTTAATGTTCTACAATTCCACTGAACAAAATTTACACTGGTGCTTTAATCCTGATTGGTATTACTGAGTTTTTCTGATTTGGTTCCTTTTGCCATGCTGGGGATGGACCCCAGGGCCTTAGCATGCTAGACAAGTGCTTTATCACTGAGCTACATCCCCAGTCCTGAGCCTTTCAATCTGAAGACTCATACTTTTCTCTTCAGTTCTAGAAAATTTACTTTGTTATTTTCTTCAGTTTCCTTCCCATCATCTCCTGATATATCCATGAGATAGAAGATAGAACTTTAAGCTTTTCTTTAAAGTGAAAGAAGACACTTGCCAAGTACTTTGAGTACAGAATCCTAAGTTTTCACATTTTACTTCAAATCCTTTATAGGTGTCTTGTACAACTGTAACTCAGCACTAATCTTTACTACAGAAACTAGTGATGGTCATTAAAAGTGCTCAACCTGAGTCAGTTATGGTGACACATACCTGTAATCCCAGCTACTCAAGAGACTGAGGCAGGAAGATTCCTAGTTCAAAAACAGCCTGGGAAATGTCGTGTTTCCAAGAAATAAAAAGGATTGGGGAATGCAGCTCAGTGGTAGAGGGTTTGCGTATCATGAACCAGGTCCTGGGTTCAATCTCAGGACCACTGGAGTGGGGGGGGGGACTTGGTTTTCAAGGGAGTAATTTTCTTTTTATACTCATTTCATCAATTTATGCAGTAGTGACTAAAATTATGAAGGTGCAATAAGTTTTCCATGAGTACAACCAACTCAATAAATGTATCAATCAACTGAAAGAAATGTTAGGTAGAGCCAGCATTTAGCATCCATGGAACTCAATTCTGGCTAATGCTACAGAAGTCAGTCAAGGAAGTGTCTGCTGTACCTACTCCCCACATTGTTTCCTATTCTGATTACTTTTATTAATCTTGATGACTCAGTTTCCTTTCTTCTATGTGGTAAATTTGTCTCTTTGATTTTGTTGGTTCTTTTCAGGTTGATGAGATTGTGAGCTCATTGGTATTTGGGTACTTGCTGAGGGTAAGGGGCTGTGATGGGCAGTAGCTGGTGCTCTGCCCTGAACCACTCTCAGTGGGAGTGGTGATGCTTGCCAGGTGTTACAGGGGTGGGGGCAAATGTCCTGTCTCCTGTTCTTAGCATTTTGATTTGGCAGCAGTTGTCCTCTTTGCCAACATGTGGCACGGGTAGGGAGAGATTTTCCAACTATTCAGTCTTCTGCTATGGGTGTCCCCTTTCATCCACTCCAGGAAATGAACATCTTCAGTATTCCACCATTTACCCACATTGATTTTCCTTCTGCCCCTCTGGACTGTCCCTTTTTTTTCTGCCTTGAAGAAGCTTCTGAGTTTCTTATCCAACAACACACTCCTCATTTCTGAGCATGGAGATACATGTGCTTTGAATATATTTTTTTTGTAATTTTGTATTTTTTATGAAGTGGGTAGGAAGAACAAGTTTTATGTATTTAGCTTCATCCTCTTAAACCTGGAACTCTTATGGGTTTCTGACAAATATTCTTTACTAAGTGAAGGAAAGTGAAGGACATTTCCTTTGATCCGAGTTGTTGTTGGTGCTGTACTAGGGATTGAATCCAGGGGGGCTTTACCACTGAGCTCCATCCCCAATCATTTTCATTTTTTTATTCTGGCACAGGGTCTTGCTAAGTTGCTGAGGCTGGCCTCAAACTTGCAATCCTCCTGTCTGTCTCACCCTCCCAAGTTGCTTGGATTGCAGATGTGTGCCATAGTGTCTGGCTACTTCTAGTTTTCTGAAAAACTTAAACTCAAGAAGGAAGCTGAATCTTATGAACAGGCTTTTCGAGACTGATTCAGATGCCATAATTTTACTCCTTTAATCTACTAAAATAATAAATTACAGTGTATGTCACTCAAAGGGTATTCTGTAAGAATCCCCACTTCCTCAGGTCATGCTACAGTTTTACTACATGACATAGTCATATAAATGTCACATTTATAAAAGTTGATTGGTATTTGTGGGCAAAGTCTATTTTTTTCAGGTTTAAGTATTATGGTTCTGCGAACCTTACATTAAAAAAATTCATTTTTATTCTAGGACAGTATGAACAACAGAAATAGTTCTTTTAAAGATTTGCTGCCAGGCATGGTGGCATGAGTCTGTGATCCCAGGGACTCAGGAAACTGAGGCAAGAGGAATTTTCAGTTCGAGGCCAAACTCAGCAACTTAGCGAGTTGCTGTCTCAAAATAAAAAATAAAAAGGGCTGGGGATGTAGCTCAGTGGTAAAGCACCCCTGGATTCAATTCCCAGTACCTAAATAAATAAATGATTTGTTAACCCTCTACTTTTTGTGTCTTTTTGCTTACTATATCAAATCATTACTTCATTATTTAATATAAATTATATCAAACCAAACTTCATTATATCAAATAATTTTCACCTTGCTGTTTTAATTTTATATAGACATCTTTCAATATTAAAATGCAAATCAAGCTTATTTATTTAGTGGTGCTGGGGATTGAACCCAGGGTCTAACACATGCTAGGCCCTCCCTCTAACACTTAGCTACACCCCCAGCCCTAAAATATATTCTTAAACAGTTGCATGATGTCTATAATTTCCTGAATGTGCCATAATTTATGCTTCAATAGAAACCTGTTGTTTTCTGTTTTTTAATATAAGTTCATATAAGGGTATTACTAATATAATACAAATAATAATCTTATTTGTACTCTTTTAGTACAAATAAACTTATTTGTACTCTTTTATATCTAGGATAAACTTCAAGCAGGGGAATGGATCAAAGACTGCTAATTCCATATTGTCTTCTAAAAATGTTTACTGCTTGGTATAAACTTTGACAAGAGAAGGCTTTTTTAGGACACGATGTAAAAACTAAAAGCCATAAAGTTAAAGACAAATATACTTTACTGTCTAAGAAATGAAAATTTTTGTGAAGCAAAGCCACAAATTATTTGGGGTATTGAAGACTTTTACACTTTGGAGGCACAATCCTCATGACATTTACAACTAGTAATTAATTTAACATCTTTACACCTAAAATGATACTGTGGTTCATGAAGAGAGTAACTGGATGTAGTAGTGCTGCTAACTTCTTGGAAGGCTGAGGCAAGGGGATTGCAAATTTAAGGCCAGTCTTGGCAACTTAGCAAGACTCTGTTTCAAAATAAAAATAAGAAGGTCTGGGGATAGAGTTGAGCACCTCTGAATTCAATCCCCAGTATTGGGGGGCAGGTGCAGGGAGTGAAATCAGTGTATCCTGTTTGTTGCTTTACTCTTAAGAACCATCATAATGGTAGTACACAGGACCTTCTTGTATACTAAATAAATAAAATAGGAACATTCTAATAGAAAAACAGACACAGGAAAACCATGCACAAACAAAAATATATTCAACACACAAAAAGATGTCCAGACTTAAAAATGCTAAATTAAAACCCTCATATAATCAATAAGACTGGCAAAGCTGACTGGTTTAACTTCTTGGAAGGTAACTTAACAATTCTCTTAAAATTTCAAGTGTGAATATTCTTTCACCAGCAATTCTTATACCAGGAATTTAACTTACAGAAACAAATGTATAAGTACAAAGAATGTCATTGCACGGTTATAGAAGAAACAATTGGAAATCAATGTAAAGTGTCCATCAAGCAGACAAGGGTTCATAAAACAATTTGTGGAGCTCTACGTAATACAGCAATATGAAAGGTCTCAAGAAAAATACCCAAGTTTTTAAAGGGAAAGTGATGTGTCAGAGGGAACTCCTACCAGATGGAGGAGGATGGATCTTTCAAGTAGAACATTCTTAGTTCTTTTTTTTTTTTTTTTTTGCTTGGCAATCCAAATTTTTTGAACTACTGATGCTAAGTTATACAACATTGCACCACTTTAATTAAGGCTTTGAGTTTACATTTGGCCACCTCAAAGTAGTTGTAACATTAGGTTAATCAGTTTAAATACTGTGGCTCCCTGTTGGATAGACACACAATCTTTACACCCAAACGTTAATGCATACAAAGCAACAAGGCATTGTTAAATAAAACAGCAATAGTTACTGCAAATTAGGCCTTGTGACCAATTATACATGATTAAAATTACTTCCCACATTCACATCCACAGGACTCGTCCACCATTTAACATCTCAACCAAAACGTTACACATGTGAAACAATTACTAACAGGCAAAAATACTAAACCTGTATATTTGGTATTGCAAATACACTTATGCATGAGAAAGCAAGGGATTCACAGTGAGAATCTACAGCTGCAGAAGCCTGAAAATGATTTACAAAAATTGTTAAATCATTAAAAAATTGTTTGAAAATATACACTTCTTGTTGTAGACCCCCACTGTACACACAACTACAAAAATTGTTACCTACGTAAACAAAAAAGGAAACACATAATAAGGAGATTTGAAAAGTCTGGACATTTCCTTCCCAACAGGGATATTAAAGGCAACGTCTTTAAATCTAAGACATCATACTGAAAGGACTGTACTTTATTTATTTATTTATTTTTTCGTGCGGCGCTGGGGATTGAACCCAGGGCCTTGTGCTTGTGAGGCAGGCACTCTACCAACTGAGCTATATCCCCAGCCCAGGACTGTATTTTAAAGACAAGATCGCTGTCTCCAAAGGTTTTTGAAAAATTAAAAAAACTATATAGCTGTGTTAATCAAAGCACTTATTTATTCAATATAATGATAATGACCTTGGATTAAAAAAAATTACAATAAGTTACAAATATCAAAGAAGCAAAGTTATCGGGAGTAGTCTATATAGGAGCTCTTTGGACTTCCTTTTATTATGCTAAAATAGTGGTGCTTTCAGGATTTATATTATTGTACTTTCCAATACAAAGTATGGGGCATGTTAAAGTAAACAGCACACCATTTTCATACATGTACAACATTGGTGGATGAAGAATATCTCTTAGCAGTAATACTGGATGTAGCCTCTGGTTTAACCAGCTGCATACTCTAGGACTATTACATAAGTAAAAATCTCTCTTGTGATACTGAAAAGAGATTGGAATGTGCAAACTGATATAGTAGCTTTCATTTGCCTCTTAAAGGGTACCACCACAGGAAAGTCCATTTAAGATGTTGGTAGGTTTAACAAAGTTGAAATGCTAGCACTGTTGAATTGGGCAATAGTTCTTCAGACCTGGCTCAGAGTTACAATGCATTTAGTATATTAAAGCAGCTGACATGATGACTTTTTTGTGGGCCCGCCCAGGCACTGGAGTTTTTCTGTTAATTTGCCACACTAGGTCATAAAAGATCTCATTAACATTTATTTTTGATTTTGCAGAAGATTCTAAGAATGCACAGTTGTTCCACTGTCTTGCTAGATTTTGACCTTGTTCCTTTCCTACAACCCTCTCATCTTCCAAGCCACACTTGTTACCAACCAAAATCATGGGATCATCATCAGTGTTTTTAACTCGAGGAATTTGTTCTCTCAGATCTTGAAAATCATTAAAGGTGGGCTGTGCTGTGATGGAATGAATTAAAGCAAAGCCTTGTCCATTTTTCATGTACAAATCCCTCATTGCTGTAAATTGTTCCGTTCCTGCAGTAGCCAAGATTTCAAGCATACATTGTTGTGCATTTACTTCAACTTGCTTTCTATAAGAATCTTCTATCGTAGGATCATATTTTTCAACAAAAATTCCTTGAACAAACCGTACAGTCAGAGCAGACTTTCCAACCCCTCCTGAGCCAAGAACGACTAGCTTATATTCATGCATGATGCAAACTTGTCAAAACTGAGTACCTCTCATGCTGTCACCGGGTTCCCGTAGCCAGTGCCGCCCTGTGCTCCCTCTAGGTCGCTGTTCTGGGCGCCACGGCGGTCTTGTCGCTGCCGCCACCGATCTGGCTGATTTACACGCCTGACTCTGGGTGAAGTTTGGCAGTGTCCACTTTCTTAGTTCTAAGTGCTGGACCACCCTGACTGTAAAAATCCACTAGAAGCTCCCCTGGTGTGCAGTGAACTCAAACTAGAAAATCAGCTGGGATGTAGAAAAGCATCTCCAGGGGTCAATGAACAGCTTTCAGTCTGCCTTTCTGGCATGAGTTCTTCCTTTATTCTCCCCCAGCCTCTGATCCACACTTGTTATCCCTAAGAGTCTCCTGGTGGTCCCCAGTGACCTTCTGTACCCAACTTCCCTAGGCTTTTCTTGGCTTGCAAACTTTGCTTTTTGTTCTGAAGTGCTGGGCTCTGAGAATCTTATACTGAAATCTAATCATGGATAATTTCTCATACATCATCCGAGGAGACACTTTTATTTTTCGATGTTGGTTAAGCTGGAACTTTTTGGAATCAGGGGTCCCCCACTCCTGTGGTGCTCTAACCCTTGGTAGCAGACATTATAAAAGCGCTTTCCCTTTTGATTGCTCAAGGTGACCACAATCTTGCCACTCTCACTTGGACTTTGGCTTTCTCCAGTGACCTTCCTGGGAAACTCAGAAGCCTGTGGCTCTGTCCTAGGTCTATGACCATTGGTCTGACCTAATGCACTCACTACTTGATAGCAAGCCAGAGACTGCCTTTAAGAGCCTCTTCTCTCCACAATATCCATGGTCCAAGTTCTTTGCTGATGATACCAACTTCTCTGCTTGGTGTTTTAGGAGACTCCTTGAGGAAGAAATGAAGTGTTTAGTGTCCTCTCTTTTCACTTACGAGGACAAGTACTAGCATTTTGAGTAGCCACGATGGATTTGGTCTTGGCACAAAAAAGATTCAACCTAAATCCACGATTTCTGGATTCAAAGAGCCTTCGTTCTACACTGAAATGACTCAACTGTCTATTTCAAGTAAATGGCCTTCGCAACTTAGCATTCAGAATGTGTAAGTGTTGGTCAAGGGAGAACTTTTTAAAGCCTTCAAACCAAGTATTCTATTTCTCAGAAAAACTTAAGTGGATTCCTTTCTTCCATAGAATTTTCCTCTGTTTTTTTCATTTTTTTCTGATGCATAATGAGATCCAGATGTAGCTACAAAGAAGAAAATGTAAAGAAATGTTATAAATCAATCTAAAAATAAGGTCATGAAGGCATTCACAGAAATTAAGGCCAAAATTTTGAAAAAGAACTTACATATTTCACTTTAGGACCATTGAATAATGAAATTCTACCTGACCAAGGTTTTAATCACAATGAAAATTGGGGAAGAGAGAAGACATGAGCACTCTAACAAGATTCCATTTGCCATACACCTGCCTTGGGTAGAAGTAAGTTTCAAAAATAATTTCTCAGGATGGAGTCAGTTTCTGAAGGAGTGCACAGGGCAGGGAGTCAGAAGAGAATTTCTAAGTGTCGACTCTGCTTCTCATGAACTAAGTGACATTAAGTAAATCATCCAAATTTGTGTTCTTATTTATAAAATGAAGAACAGATAAAGGAAAGGGAACAAAATACCACTAAAGATTAATTCCATATCCCTTTTAATTTGTTTTTCTGTCATTCCAGGGATTGAACCCAGGGTCTCACACAGGCCAGGTAAGTGCTCCACCGAGTTACATCCCCAGCCCCCATATCGATTTATTTATTATTCGCCCATAGCAAAACAACTATTTTAAAAGAGTAGGTACCTTTTCTCTGTACAGTCATCCACAGGTAGATACTCCATCAATACATGATATCAGTATCTCAAGAGAGAGACCATGCTCCTTTTTGCCAGTAGTCCAAGACTCTGACCAACTATGCAGGAAAATGATTCCATCAGGTGCTCTCACAGTTATTCTAGCTCTCAAGTGACTACAAGGAACAAGAACCAACAAGAGCATACACACATGAACTTCAGAAACACAATGAAAATAGATGGGAGATGGGAATGAATAGCAGTTACAACTTACTAAAACTTTCCCCCAGCCTGGGCAGGGAGAAATTTCCTTACTCTGTATCAGTTTTCTATCAGAACAAAAACAGAAGGATGAACATATATTCCTCAGTGCTTTTTCAAAATCCCACTGAGATGACAGAAATTGCTTTTCTTTTCCCTCCCCCAGAGCTCAGGATCAAACCCAGAGCCTTATCCAGGACCTCATGCATGCTGGGCAAGTTCTGTACCACAGAGCATGGAAATTGGATCAGAAAAATATATTAATTTAGGCATGCAGGATCAAATGTGAATTTACCATAAAACCATAAGCCCAAAATAAAGAAAAATAAAACAGGAGTTCTAAAACAAAAACAAACAAACAAACAAACAAAAAGACATAGCCCCTGGAGCATTCAGAATATTTTTATCAGATTGGAGTGTACTTTTGCCTCAGATCAGAGTCAGTCTAGATATCTAAAGAATGTGAGAGTCCTAAAATCCTCAGGTAAAGATTCTCAAGGTAAAAAAGGCTAGTATATATGAGATAATTCCATTTTTCCTTCTTGTGCTGTAGTGCTCAGGGAGGAACTTGTTAAGAAAGCAGGGTGGTAGAGTGTAACAGCAGATGAGGTACCCAGCCTTTTAGGTTCCACAACACTTGAATTTAAAACTGACACCCCCCACCCCTGCTTTGGTCTCAAATTGACCCTCTGCAAGCCCTGTAATTCTTGCAAGTTCTGCAAACCCTAAGCCTTGGAGAGATAAAGATCTGGCACAGATAAGAAGCACAATCCCTGACTGGTGGAACTGGTCTCCTTCTTGGTGGGCTTGAATGAAGAGCATCAAGCCAAAGAGGACTATCCCTGAGCCTTAAGATCTCATCTCATGGAGTTTGCTGTGAGGTTTGGATTTACTTGAGATCTGTTACCACTTTCTTCTTTATTATTTTCCCCTTGAGGAATGGAAATGTTCTCCTATGCTTATCCTACTATTGTACTTTGGAAGCACAGAACTTGTTTAGTTTCTGAGGCTTATGATGGAGAGACATTTTCCTCAGGATGAGCTGCATCTTGAATCTCACCCATATTGAGTTTAGATAATATTTAGATGAGACTTTGTATTTTAGGCTTGAGAAGTCATGCTAGAGTGAGTTAAGATTTGGGGGACTATTCGAATGTAATGAATATATTTTTGCATGTGAGAAGGACATAAATTTGAAGTGGTCATGTGTGAAATGATACAGGTTGGATGTTTGTGTCACTTTATATGTTGAAAACCAATATTCCATGTGAATGGAATATTTGGTAGTTGACTAGATTATGAGAGTTCCACAATTTTCAAAGGGATCAGTGTCCTAATCAGAGGAACCATGGGAAGCTCCCTTGTTTTTTCCACCATGTAAGGATACAGCAGGAAAATGGCTATTTGTGAGCCAGAAATTGGGCCTTCACTAGATACCAAATCTGCCAGTCCTTTGATCTTGGACTTCCTAGCCTTCAAAACTATGAGAAATAAGTTTCAGCTATTTACAAGCCATCCAGGATGTTATTCTCTTGTAGCAGTCCAAATAGGCTAAGACACAGGACCATTAAGGCCATCCAGTAAATTTTGTAAATACAACACATTTATAATTTGTAAATTGTTCTTTGTCTCATCTATATGTAGTTATCTCCACCAGCATTCCAATCTTTGGAGGAAGTGGACACCAGGAGAGATGTCATCCCCTTTGTTTTATTCATTAGGATCTCTTTTTGTACCTTGACTTACTGAAGATGATGATGGCTTTTAATTAATACTTACTTCCAAGGATTCTAGCATCTATCTTGATGTAACAACTGTTCCATGATGAAGGAAGTTGTAGGTGTCAGCACCAAAGAAAGGATAGGGGTTGCTCTCATCAGAAATTCACAAATATATCATTTTCTAGAGTTGTGGGGTCCGGTTATTGACGCATAGTGAGACCACCAGACACTAGAGTAGAAAAAGAAATTTATTTTGGGGAAAGAGAGGAAAAAGAAAGAAAACAGACTGACACGTCAGAACCACCACTCCAAGTAAGGGAAGCAGTGGTAGTGAGTGACTTCAGCAAGCTGGTTTTTAAAGTGAAAATCATAAAAAAAAATCCTGGGAGGCTTACGATAGGGGCCTTTTTACTTTTTGTTCTCTTTTCAAGGAGAATGCAAGCGGCCAGCTCCAGCTTATCTATTTCAGGCTGCACCTGGTGGGCTAGCAGGGTGAGCTAGGCGGGGGAGCCAGAGTACTCATGTCTGAAACTGGCAGCTTCTGGGGACTCTGAAGGGAGGGGCTGCTTCACAGAAATGGTCACAGAGTCTGTAACTCATCGCTACATTGTTTTATCTCGGGTACTGTCCCTGTATTTACCACAGTCAGCACAATTCTATTTACACTCATTTTGGATTTGTTTTATATCAGAGAGTCTCTACCTTTTTTCTTTTATAAGGGGTCTCTCTACTCTTTTACACTAGGTGATATTGATTGAAACAACTGGTGGAATATTCACTGCATATCAGAGAGGGAATTTTGATAAATCTTAAACTGTGGTCAAGACAAAGCTCAATAAATAATTTTGAGGAGGAAAATATAAGAATCACAGAGCACTGACAATATCAAATCCTGGAGAAAATGTGGAGCAACAGGAACCCTCAAGAAGTGTTAGTGGTGAATGCAAAATGGTACTTTGGAAGACAGTTTGGTAGTTTCTTAAAACACTGAGCATACTCTTTCCATATGATACAACAGTCACTTTCCTTGTTATGTACTCGAAGATACTGAAAACCTATGTCTAGACAAGCATCTGTGCATGATGTTTATAGCAGCTTTATTCATGATTGCCAACACCCAAAAGCAACCAAAATGTTCTACAGTAGGTGAAAGGATAACCGTGGGATATCCAGACAACGGAATATTATTCAGTATGAAAAAGACGTTAGCTATGAAGTCATGAAAAGACATGGAGGAAGTTTAAATGCATATTATTACATTTAAATGAATATTACTAAGTTTAGCATATTGCTAAGAAACCAATGTGAAAACACCACATACTATATATCTCCAACTACATAACATTCTAAAAAAGGTGAAACTATGATGATAATAATAATCACATTCAAGGTCACTGCTTCTGTTATAGGACTACTGTAGTACTCTATGTTTGTTATGGAAAAATAACTTTAACTGATTAACACAGAAAACCTTGCTGTTAGTAGCTACCTTGCATGCACCAGAAAATGTTGCTATGAGGGAGAAATATACATTTAAATGTTTCTTTTTTCTTGTAAGAAGGAGATAATGATGGGTAGATGCTTATGAACATCTGCACTGATCAGTGTCTATGCTACTGCCGAGCAGCAGCTAACTTAAAACTATTGAACCTTTCAATGAAATGTCACATTAGTGTGAAATTTTTACTTGGAATAAAATATTTACTATGGAATTCTGTTTCATCTTCCTTTGAAAATACAGAGTTATGGAAAAAAAGTATAATTCTTTCAGGAATAAGAAAAATGTATTTTATGTAATTTATTGAACATTTAACATATAATATGGCAATTTTTCAGGATTTAACCAGTTAACATGATTGCTGCTGGAACTTAACAAAAGGCTTTAGTTCATACTTACTACTTGCTTTTCTGTAGATAAAAGTAAAATACCATGCAAAATGAACTCAAATTTTTTTCCTTAAAAATCATTTTAAAGTTTGTTCCATTCAGCTAATGACCAACACACTAATGTAACATAATTGGCTGATTTTTACACAGCACATATCTTTCAAACTCTAAGTGTATTACTAAATAGTAGAGAACATCCAAAATTAGGAAATAAATTTCTAAGCAAGATTTTTACAGACCCCATTTTTTTTATTATTTTTTTTGGCGGTGCCAGGAATCAAACCCAGGGGCTCATGTATGCTAGTCAAGTGCTCTACCACTGAATTACCCACTAAGCCAGACGTCATCTTTTACACCCAACTCTTAACTCAACAGATGATAAAACCAATTGATTTCCTCACATGAACTCATAATGACAGTTGCTTTGGTATCAAAATCTCTACTTCTGATCTATCTTCAGTACTGAAACGAGTTTCAAATGTTCCCAAAGAAAGAAGCACAACTTTTGTTGTGATCAACTATTTAGCAACAGCAAGCACTGAATTTGAAACTATCTCATCCCAGAAATTAAATAAGGTTCAGCTATGTTCATTGGCATTTCCTACACTATAAATGTTGTAGAAAATCTCAATGTCACAAAGAATCCTCTTATCTTTAATTTTATGATCACAGTTTTCTTCTCAAATTGACTCCTGCTGCCAAATCTGAACAAAAGAAATTATTAATCAGAATATTATCAAGCACTACATGAACTACTGAACAATATGATCTACTTGTTAACAATCAGTGGCTGCTTATTTGCCAAAATTATATAAAGAATGATTTGAATTGGAGCACTGGACGCTGATAAAAATATGGAAACAAAGAAAAGACTTTTGCAGTTAGTATGAAAGAATTCAAGGCTCATTGGCTATAAAATGAGACTTCTATCAGGTACTTTGAGCATTATTATTTATAAAGCAGATAACAGTATTAGGTTTGGGGTTGTAAAATTAAAGCCCATATTAAAATCAAGAGTGGATGTCTGCCTCGGACAGATGTTAAGGTTATGGACAAAACAAAAGAACAGTTATATAATCCATTCGGACATACTTTTGCAACTGTACTCTGGAATGTTAACTATTGTATAGGACTATGCTGTTCAATACATCAGTCAGTAACTACTTGCGGTGATTTAAATTTAAATTAATTAAAATTAAATAAAATAGAGAATTCAGTTCTTCCATTGCATTATTCACATTTCAATATCCACATGTAATCTGTTACTCCTGTATTAGACAGTGCAGATTTAGATCATTTCCATCATCATAGAACATTCTGTTGGATAGCTTTGGGACAGGACTTGAAACTTTTTCTAGTAGGGAGAACCTCTAAAGATATATCAGTCTGACCCATATTTATGACTGCTTTCTGCCCAGTTTCTTACCTCATAAACTGTAACATAAATGATTGAAATATGTTTGCCACCATAGCTCTCTACCAAAACAGCACAATGATGAAAAAATGTCCTTGCTGGAGCAACTTAAAATATCAAATAACCAAATCAAGAGAAAAACAAATAAAATACTGACCATTCTTTATCCAAATGACATGCTGTTTCACTTATGAATCTAAATCAGGACAATGACTTTTCTGACTACCACCTTGTCATTTACTACTATCAGCTGTATTTTAGTAGCAAGGTAAAATTCAATTTATTTAGTCAAAAAGTCGCTAGAAATAAGCCAGGGTCAAGAGAACTGCTATCAGAAAATGCTGAGAAAGTTTCAATTATATAGGAATTTTTTGTTAAGAAAACACAAGCTATGAGCAATATGACTTAAAAACAAAAGTCTTATGTGTAAGCTAAAGACAACCAGATCTATTATTGATTTTTTTTTTATCCCTCAAAATCAACATTATAAAGTTCAAAATCACATTTGCTTTCCTACTATGTGCTGACCACCTGAATCCCCCCAAGTACAATTTAAATAAATCTTATCCTGGTCCAAGGTGATAAGATTATTTTCCTGATTTATTGACCGGATTTTCAAGGTTGTCTGGCTGACAAAAATCACTGTGAAAACCAAAATGTGATTATTTCATCAGAGGATGAAAAACAGAGGACAGATTTTCAACTGAGAATATAATTTTCACAAGTAGTGATCAGATCATAGATTATAACCATAGATGCTACTCGTACATAAAAATCAAGAACCTGTGATATGACAGTATGTATTCAAAAAGCAACTACTGCATGCTCTTGTATGGCATAAAATAGTACTGAATTACATGTAATGGCACAGTTCACTATGGAGTGTGGGTGGGTGTTTTGGTTATTTTATTTTATTGTATTTTTGGTACTGGGATTTAACCTAGGGATAATTTACCACTGAGTCACATCCCCAGCCCTTTTTATTTTTTATTTAGAGACAGGGCCTCACTAAGTTGCTGAGATCAGTCTGAAACTTGTGATATTCCTGTTTCAGCTTCCCAGGCTTCTGGGATTATAGGTGTGCACCACCCCACCCAGTGGCATATGATCTTTATTCCCCCTCAGCTCGAACTGACAGGGTTACTATAAATCTTTCTCTCAAACCAAATTTTGGGAGATAAATATTGTAATTAAATAAAAAATTGGAATACTTACTAATAAGTCAGGAGCACTCAAAATAGTTTTTCCCTTATCTAATTGTCTCATGATAGCATCTTTTTCCTTCTGTTACCACCTACAAAATATTAACAAGCCCTGATTCTTCAGAATCACTTGCCAGGTCAGTGTTTATATTGGTAAGTGTGTATGAGACCAAACATCCCTGCTGCTAGCGCACCAAGGCAGGCAGGGCCAGGAAGGTAACAGTTTTATTTTGAGCAGGGGCAAAGACAATGCAGCACTTCATGGCTACATTGTAACTAGATCCTGCTTCGGTTTAGAATGGAAATAACTAGATATCAACAGCATCTTTATTAGCATTAATACTATCGAAGAGTAGCTCTTATCAGAATCAGAAACTGAACTCCCTGACATGCATTTTCTAGAAGCCAGTGTGCCCTTTGCCTTGTATTTTACAAAGAATGGCCTGATTGTCAGTCTCTCATCTGTCACAAAGAGGATATAATTACCTTCCTTATGGTTCCTCAGAGAGGAAATGTTAATTTCTATCAGAGTGTGAACGAAGGGTCATCTGATTTCTAACTTTCATCCCTATCACTGGAAGAGACCACTCATTCTATTAATCATGCCTAAGTACAGAAATTATTCTACCAAATCTTAGAATAAAGAGCTAGTGTCTTAGAAGTGGTCTATCTCAGTTTTTCTTCTACCTGGTACAGCTGTTTGGCTATTTTTTCTTCTTGTGTTTAATGTGCTATTTATTTCAAATACCAAGACATGATACCAGTTTCTAAAATTTTAGTACAGACCTTAAAGAAGGTACATTTTTCAAAGAAGGCACATTTACGTGTACAAATGACAAAAACACTATCCTCTTCCAAAATTTCTGTAAAACGCTGACATTTTCAAGGGCCACCTCTTCCTTGTTGTTCAAAATTTGAAACCGGCTCTTTCATGAACTTCTTGATAACCTCCAACATATTGATTTGCATTGCAGTAAAAAGCAACACAACCTTAAAAAAGAGACAGGACTAATTATACGGACAAATCAGTTAAGCAGATACACCAGTTTTCCTAAAATTACTAGAGAAAGAATGTTTGAGACCAAGCGTCCCTGTCTTACTATAGAATTGAGCTAGACAGAGATTGTGGGA
>JAJEJO010004088.1:9039-20349 GCA_020662805.1 Glaucomys volans | reverse complement strand
AAAAGCCCCAAATCCCTGTCTAATTTAAAGGAAATCATCAGACAAATTCTAATAGATGAGCATTCTATAAAATACTTGACCATACTTTTTTAACTGCCAAGGTCATCCAAAACAAGAAAATACTGAGAAACTGTCACAGCCAAGAGGAGTCTAAGGAGACATGCTAACTAAATGCAATGTGGTATCTTGAATGGTATTCTGGAAGAATAAAAGAACATTAGGAAAAAACTAAAGAAATCTGAATAAATTTGGGACTGTAGTTCACAATAATGTATGAATGAAGGTTCATTATCTATACCATAGTAACCATTCTACAATTATACCATAAAATTACCATACTAAGATGCTTATAAGAGGGAAATTGGGTATGAGACATATGTGAACTCTCTGTACTATCTTCTCTATTTTTCTGTAAACCTAAAACTGTTCTAAAAAATGAAATAAAATCTATTTTTATAAGTCTCTGTATCACAGTGTATAGCAACTGACTTTATTAGGTTAATTATATTCCCTCTCATACCCTAATTATCATTGGTTTAAAAAAAAACCATAGGAAAAATACAGCAATACTTACAAAGATGTCTTCTATTTAACAGATTGAAATTCTCCTTATGCCAAAAGTACTAGGTACTGCCTCATCCTGCATTTTTGCATTTCATTTAGAACACCAATTTCACAATGCTCCCATATTATCTTCAAGTGCCAGAATTAGCTTTTGGATCTAAAAGTGAATAGTCTAAATTATTATGTTATAGAAATATAGACTTCAACAACTGACTTCAAAGCCCCTGGCCAAATTCTGAACTGTCACATTTGGTTTAATACATGTATACATTATGTATATATAAGTATAATATTTATTATGTATATAATATTTATTATGGATATTATATGTTCATATATGTATAACAATAATATATTATCTATATTTATTATGTATTGATATCTTACAATGTATAATAGTACATATAATGTTATGTATTTAATAATACTATGTATAACATACACGTATATTATGTATGCATATATATGTCTATGTACATATACATGTATAAAAAAGGAATTGAGGTTTTTCTGTGGATGGGGAGGAGAAAGAGCCAGGTGAGCTTGAAACACCTTGGGCCAGAAAATGAAGGGGACATACGAAAAAGATACAGGAAACAGCTTGAAGAGACTCCCGTTGGCCAGAAACAGGGCCAGATAAACCACAAATAAATATTGATGGATTATAACCCATAGAACATTTACCATTAGCCTATGAGTTCGTAGATAACAAATAAATAATGTATGAATAAAAGAGTGTGTGGGGGGGATTCCTCTTACAGTAGGAATAGAAGAAACAGAAACGCATTCTGTAGCTCGGTCACGTGGGGAGGGGAAGAGTGGGCTGGATGTGGTCCCTCCTGGCAGTGGGGCTGGAAGCAGACTCCCGGACAAGCAGATTCTGTGCTCTTGTCCTTCTCCCCTTGGACCCCGGTCTCTCGGCACCTGTCACCGCCCCGCGTGCGCGAACGATGATACGTGTCCCCTCCACCTATGCTTACCTGGGCAGCTGCAGCAGGCTCGGGAGGCGCCCCGACCAGTTCCTCTCCGTCGCCACCCGCAGCTGCGACACAGCAAGGCCGCCGCCATGTCCCCGGAGTCCCGCCGTTTGCAGATGCGAAGCTGCGCCTCCCTTGTCACCCATAGTATCACTCAGTTCGGTGATGCCGAACAGCAGCTTCTTGTCCTCCTCTGGCCACCGTCCAGGTCGGAACCAAGAAACAGACCAATCCTAGCGAGGCATTCGGGAGGGGGCGTCACCGCTGAAACCCGGAGCCGAGGTTCGGTCCTCCAGCGCCCGCGGACTGCGGTCCCCGCTTCCGGGCGCCTGAGGGCCTGCGCTCCTCCGCGGGGGGTCGGCCGGGTGCTCAGCCACCTTAGGCCCCGAGTGTCCCCATCGCTGTTCCTTGATCAGTCAGCGAAGCCCCACCTCTGGAGAAACCTGCCCTTCATCTTTAGAGGACCTGAGGCAAAGAAGCGGGACGGGGCTGTGGTTGGATAAAGCGCCGGGGAGTAGGAGCCGTAGGAAATCGTACAGCATTTTCAATTGTAACAAACGTGCACGGAGGGCTGGGGTTGTGGCTCACGGGTAGAGCGGTCGCCTCAGCACCACGTAAAAATAAAGGTATTGTGTCCACCTGCAACTAAAAAGAATTATTTTTCATAAGTGCATTGAAAAAATCCTTCGCTTAACTGCCTCAAAATCGAAGTGACTGAATATTTTAAAGATGAAGAAAAGATAAAATACTGCATAATAGTATCTGTGGAATATACTTAAGGCAGTGCTGGAAAAGAAGATACAAAATAGAAGTAAATTAAATGTCCACTTCAAAAATTGAGAAGAAATTAGCGAAGTAACCCAAAGAAAGCAAAGGAAGGAATTTGTAAGGAAAAAAGGAGAAATTAACAAATTAGAAAATAGAAACAGGACACTATCAAGTAAAAGATTGGGGTGGGGGGGAGGTACAATAGGATGGTTGGCTGACCTAATCAAGAAACAAAGAGAAGTTAAATCAAAATGCAAACCAATAAGGGGGAAAATAACCATAGATAAAGAAAAAATTTAAAGGTTGTGTGAGATACTTGACTCAACCCTGTGTAATAGATTTGAAAACCTGAGTGAAATGGATAAAATGCCAAGAAAATATAATTTGCCAAGACATTCCAGAGGCAGAAATTCTAAGTAGACCAATAATCATAGAAGAAATTTATATGTAAGAGAACTGTATTTTCCCACCCCTAAATCCATAAAAATACCAGGCCCAAATTATTTCACAGGAGAATTCTATTTTCAGGAACAGAGAAAGTCTGTCGCTATTGATTCTGTCTTGAGCACAGAGAAAGAAAACATTCCAAATTCTATTTATGAAGTGAGCCTATACTGATACCAAAATCTCACTAAACTTATGTGAATTAAACACATTTACATTGACCATCAAAATTCTTATTCATGAATATCAATATTAAGTAAAATAATTAAAAATTATTATAACATGACAATAACATGCCATTTTCAGAAATGTAAGGCTATAATTATATTAGTATAAAAAGAAAAATCTATCTTCATCAATGTTATAAAGGCATTTGATAAAGTTTTTGACTAAAAACATTTTTGACTAAAACAGTAAAAATTTGCAAGTGTTGTTGGCACAACTGGATAGCAATCTGGAAAAAGTAAAGTTGGATCCCAATTAACAATTCATACGTTGCATCAAAATAAATTCCAGATAGGTTAAAGAGTAAATGCAAAAAAATCAAGTATTGGTGCTTTTAAAGTAATTCTGATATATTCCATAGCAATACCCAGAAGCTATAAGAGAGAAAATTGATAGTTTAAATACACAAAAAATTTAAAAGTGGCAAAAGTACCTCAACTAAAAACAACAAATAGCAATCTGGGTGAAAAATTGCAACTCATACCACAGACAATGGGCTAATTTCTTGAATACATAAAAGTACCTGCAAACCAACAAAAACAGCAGCAGCCTGTAAACAAAACGGACGAAGAATATAAAAGATTCACAGAAAGGAAACAAATACATAATAAAATTGCACAACCTCATTCACAATAAGAAAACTACAATGAAGCTGTAATAAAATATAATTTTTACCTACCATATTAGAAAATACCAAAAGTCATGTAACGTACTCTAATCCTGAGGTAGCAGGAAAATAAGCATTATCATACTTTACTGATGGAGGTATAAGTTGACAATAACCCTGTGAAGAAAAATCTGGCAATATCTATTAAAATTGCAAATAAACATTTTTTTAACCCAGAAACTCTACTTCTAGGAATGTATCTTACACTCCAACATGTTGAAATGACCTGTGATTAAGAATTCATTGCAGTATTTTCTCTAATAGCAAAGATAAAAGAAATCAAATGTCCATCAGCACAAAACTATTAAATAAGTTGTATCATACATATGGTGGATTACTATGCAATTATTAAAAAGAATAAACATCTAGGGTTCCTACTGTATATGTGCTAATGTGGAATTATCTCTAAAATATCCTGAAGAATTTAAAATCAATTCAGAAATGCATATACACATGTTGTTTAAGGACAGAGACACTTTCTGAGAAATGCATTAGGTGATTTCATCATTGTGTGAACATCATTGAGCATACTTACACTAACGTAGATGGTAGGTAGCCAAACTTCCTTTGTTTACATGATTGTTCACATGTAATATGATTGTGTACATAGAGAATCCCAAATAATCAACAACAAAGACCTAGTAAGTAATTATAGCAAAGTTGCAAGATTGAAAGTTAATATTAAAAACTCAGTGTTTTCCTATATACCACAATGAATAATTGGGATGTGCAATTTAAAAATACAACACCATTTTCATGAGAAATACTAGTGTATTCCTGTTTTCTCCAGAGAAATAGAACCAAAAGAGAAACACACACAAATATAATGATTGGCACATGTGATTTATAAGGGCTGGCGAGTCCTAAATCTGCAGAACTGATGCTTCGGTTCCAATTTGAGTCTGAAGGTCAAAAAAGTTGCTATAGAATCAAGAATTGTCAATGTCTCATTTCAAAGGCCATCAGGCAGTAGGGTCAGTCTTTTCTGCAGTTCTGAACTTCAATAGATTGAATGGGTTCTACACACATTATGGAGGACATTATGCTTTATGTC
Organism: Glaucomys volans; assembly: GCA_020662805.1. NCBI lineage: Eukaryota > Metazoa > Chordata > Mammalia > Rodentia > Sciuridae > Glaucomys > Glaucomys volans. Next base: position 15,650 of record JAJEJO010004088.1, on the reverse strand, counting down.
ATCTACCAATTTAAATCTCTTCCTCCCTTTTTCTATTTCTCTCTCTTTTGCATACATGGCACTGGGGTTTGAGTGTATCAGGCCTGATACATGATAGGCAAGCACTTAACCATCAACTCTATTCTCAGTCCTTTAAATCTTAATTTCATCCAAAACACTTTCACAGAAACACCCCAAATAATGTTTGACCAAACATGTAGGCATCCTATGGCGTAATTAAATTGATACACGAAATTAACCATCATAAGCCCACCATTTGTCAACCTGGCACCCATAATCATCTCCTTAAACAATACTTGATCTCCAAGTAATTACAATTACAAGGTCATTATTCCATTTGACATGACACACCTATTCTTTGTATAACTGTAAACACACTAACCTTTCCTAGGAAGATATAAAGTCCCTAAGTGATGTTTAATCTTCTCCTTAATATCACATAACTTAAATACTGTGGTGTAAATGTAACAATACTTAAATACTATGATATACAGGCAGCATATGTCAATACATGGTAAGGAGATATGAAAAGGAAGAAAACTGAAATATTTGTTACACATTCATAACAAAATGAGGAGGGAATACATAAAACAGTACTCATTTTTGTAACTGTAAACATGGTTGTAACTAATCTTTATAACTGCCTTCTTCCACTGCCCATTCCTTAATCCTTCTGCCTTTAGCAAGCACCTCAGCTGGTCATGATTCTTTACCTGATGAAGTGACCCAAATGGTTTCTGTTTAGCCCTGCCCATATTGGATTGTAGTTTTTCATTTACTTCAATCAATACTAAGGGACACTTTAAAGGATCTCTTGTTTTCCAGACATACTCTGGCTTATCTCCATTGTGGAGTAATAGTTCAGTTTCCACTTAGTAGACAAGATTAATCACCCCATTTAGCAATATAATTCTTTTATTTGCCTCTTATTCTCTTATTTGGTTCAGAGGCATGAGGAGCTCAGAGTGGCAGGTGGTAATCTTAAGTCTACTGGTAGAAGCATTCTTCTTTTTGGAATCCCTAAGCCAGAAGGGTATGCAATCATAGGGACAGGAAACAGAAATGTTGCTGGTGGGTCACTAAGGGTAAAAATAAGTAGTGCTATTTCCATTTTCATCCTTTGATTCCTGGACCCATGAATCCTGGCTATGAGAAAAATAACACTAGACATTGGATGCTAATTCAGAGTATGTACAGCCTCCTAGAGAATCTTGCCCCAGCCTTGCAAGATATTTCCACCTAGCTGGTACTATAACTGAGTTTTCAAATGGCCGTTTGACCATTTTTGAAGTCAGCTACTTCAGGATGTTGGGGAACATGATAAAACCAGTGATTGTTGGCTATGAAGTGAGCTCCTTGATCAGAAGCAATGATATTTTTTTATGAGCCTTAATTTTATTTTTATTTTTTCCCAAGTTATTCATCATTTTATTTTATTTATTTATTATTATTAATTTAATTTTGATTCATTGTACACAAATGGAGTACAGGTATTGTTTCTCTGGTTGTACTCAAAGTAGACTCACACCATCTGTGCATTCATACATGTACACAGGGCAATGATGTCTGTCTCATTCTGTTATTATTCTTACCCCCCCACCCTGACCCCATCCCTCCCTTCCCTCTATGCTATCTATCCTTCCTCCATTCTTGTCTCCCTTCCACCCTGCATTATGCATCATTACTCACTTATCAGAGACATCATTCGACCCTTGGATTTTTGGGATTGGCTAATCTCACTTAGCATGACAGTCTTCAATATCATCCATTCACTTGCAAATGCTATAATTTTATTCTTCTTTGTGGCTGAGTAATATTCCATTGTGTATATATACCACAGTTTCTCTATCCATTCATCTATTGAAAGGCATCTAGGTTGGTTCCACAATCTAGCTGTTGTGAATTGAGCAGCTATGAACATTGATGTGGCTGCATCACTGTAGTAGTCTGATTTTAAGTCCTTTGGGAATAGGTCAAGGAGTGGGATAGCTGGGTCAAATGGTAGATCCATTCCAAGTTTTCTAAAGAATCTCCACACTGCTTTCCAGAGTGACTGTACCAACTTGCAATCCCACCCCCAATGTATGAGTGTACCCTTTTCCCCACATCCTCGCCAACACCTGTTGTTGCCTGTATTCTTAATAAAAGACATTCTAATTGGGGTAAGATGAAATCTTAAGGTGGTTTTGATTTGCATTTCTCTTATAACGAGGGATGTTGAACATTTTTTCATAAATCTGCTGATTGCTTGTAGATCTTCCTCTGTAAAGTGTCTGTTCATTTCCTTGGCCCATTTATTGATTGGGTTATTAGTGTTCCTGGTGTAAAAATTTTTGAGTACTAGATTCTGGAGATTAGTGCTTTATCTGAAGTGTGTGTGGCAAAGATTTTCTCCCACTCTGAAGGCTCTCTCTTCACATTGCTGATTGTTTCCTTTGCTGAGAAAAAGCTTTTTAGTTTGAGTCTATCCCAATCATTGATTCCAGCTTTAATTTCTTGCGCTTTGGGAGTCATGTTAAGGAAATCTGGTCCTAGGCCAATATGATGAAGATTTGGACCTATTTTCTCTTCTATTAGGTGCAGAGTCTCTGGTCTAATTCCTCGGTCCTTGAACCATTTTGAGTTGAGTTTTGTACAGGGTGAGAGATATGGGTTTAGTTTCATTTTGCTGCATATGGATTTCCAGTTTTCCCAGCACCATTTGTTGAAGAGGCTATCTTTTCTCCATTGTATGTTTTTGGCTCCTTTGTCAAGTATGAGATACCTGTATTTATGTGGGTTTGTCTCTGTGTCTTCTATTGGGTACCATTGATCTACCTGTCTATTTTGGTGCCAATACCTTGCTGTTTTTGTTACTATTGCTCTGTAATATAGTTGAAGATCCAGTATTGTGATACCCCCTGCTTTGCTCTTCTTGCTAAGAATTGCTTTAGCTATTCTGGGTCTCTTATTCCTCCAAATGACTTTCATGATTGATTGCTCTAATTCTATGAGGTCCGTCATTGGGATTTTAATTGGAATTGCATTGAATTTGAATAGCGCTTTTGGTAGTATGGCCATTTTGACTACATTAATTCTGCCTATCCAAGAACATGGAAGATCTTTCCATCTTCTCAGACTTTCTTTAATTTCTTTCTTTAGTATTCTGTAGTTCTCATTGTAGAGGGCTTTCACCTCTTTTGTTAGATTGATTCCCAAGGTTTTTTTTTTTTTTTTTTTGAGGCTATTGTGAATGGGGTAGTTTTGCTAATTTCTCTCCCAGAGGATGCATCACTTACGAATAAAAATGCATTAGATTTATGAGCATTAATTTTATATCCTGCTACTTTACTAAATTCGTTTATGAGTTCCAGAAGTTTTCTGGTGGAATTTTTAGGCTCTTCTAAATAGAAAATCATGTCATCAGCAAATAGGGATAGTTTGAGCTCTTCTTTTCCTATTCGTACTCCTCTAATTTCTTTGGTCTGTCTAATTGCTATGGCTAGGGTTTCAAGGATCATGTTGAGTAGAAGTGGAGAAAGAGGGCATCCCTACCTTGCTCCAGTTCTCAGGGGGAATGCTTTCAATTTCTCTTCATTTAGAATGATGTTAGCTGTGGGCTTAGCATAGATGGCCTTTACAATGTTAAGGAACATTCCTACTATCCCTATTTTTTCTAGCGTTTTGAGCATGAAGGGGTGCTGTATTTTATCAAATGCTTTTTCTGCATCTATTGAAATAATCATGTGGTTCTTGACTTTAAGTCTGTTGATGTGGTGAATTACATTTATTGCTTTCTGGATGTTGAACCAACCTTGCATCCCTGGGATGAAATCCACTTGATCATGGTGCACTATCTTTTTAATATGCTTTTGTATAAAATTTGCTAAAATTTTGTTAAGAATTTTTGCATCTATGTTCATTAGGGATATTGGGCTGAAATTTTTTTTCCTTGATGTGTCCTTCTCTGGTTTTGGTATCAGGGTGATATTAGCTTCAGAGAATGAGTTTGGAAGGGTTCCTTCCTCCTCTATTTCATGAAATACTTTGAGGAGTATTGGAATGAGCTCTTCTTTGAAGGTCTTGTAGAACTCAGCTGTGAATCCATCATCTGGTCCTGGACTTTTCTTTGTTAGTAGGCTTTTGATGACTTCTTCTATTTCATTGCTTGAAATTGATCTATTTAAGTTGTGTATGACCCTAGATTCAGTTTGGGTGACTCATATGCCTCTAGGAACCTGTTGATGTCTTCCAGGTTTTCTATTTTGTTGGAGTATAAATTTTCAAAATAGCTTCTAGTTATGTTTTGTATTTCATTAGAGTCTGTTGTGATATTTTCTTTTTCATCATGAATTTTAGTAATTTGAGTTTTCTCTCTCCTTCTCTTCGTTAGTGTGGCTAAGGGTTTATCAGTTTTGTTTGTTTTTTCCAAGAACCAACTTTTTGTTTTGTCAGTTTTTTGAGTTGTTTCTTTAGTTTCAATTTCATTGATTTCCGTTCTGATTTTAATTATTTCCTGTCTTCTACTTCTTTTGGTGATGTACTGTTCTTCTTTTTCTAGGGCTTTAAGTTGTGAGGTCATTTATTTGTTTACTTTTCATTCTTTTGTTGAATGCACTCCATGCAATGAATTTTTCTCTTAGTACTGCTTTCATAGTATCCCAGAGATTTTGATATATTGTATCATTGTTCTCATTGATCTCTAAGAACTTTTTTATTTCCCCCCTGATGTCTTCTGTTATCCATGCATCATTCAACAGCATATTATTTAATCTCCAGGTGTTGGAGTAGTTTCTGTTTTTTATTTTATCATTGATTTCTAATTTCATTCCATTATGGTTTGATAGAATGCAAGGTAGTATCTCTATCTTTTTGTATTTTGCTAAGAGTAGCTTTGTGGCATAACATATGGTCTATTTTAGAAAAGGATCCACATGCTGCTGAGAAGTAAGTGTATTCACTTCTTTTTTTGTTTTGTTTTGGTTTTTTTTGGAACCAGGGATTGAACTCAGGGACACTCGGCCACTGAGCCACATCCCCAGCCCTATTTTGTATTTTATTTAGAGACAGGGTCTCACTGAGTTGCTTAGGGCCTCGCTAAGTTGCTGAGGCTGGCTTTGAACTCGTGATCCTCCTGACTCAGCCTCCCAAGTCGCTTGGATTACAGGCGTGCACCACCATGCCCGACCTGTATTCACTTCTTGATGGATGAAATATTTTATGTCTGTTAAGTCTAAATTAGGGATTGTATCATTAAGTTCTATAGTTTCTTTGTTCAGTTTTTTCTTGGAAGATCTGTCCAATGGTGAGAGGGGTGTGTTCAAGTCACCCAGTATTATTGTGTTGTAGTCTATTTGGTTCCTGGAGTTGAGAAGGATTTGATTGATATACATGGATGCACTGTTGTTTGGGGCATAAATATTTATGATTGTTATATCTTGCTGATTTATGCTTCCCTTAAGGAGAATGAAATGTCCTTCGGTATCCTGTCTAACTAATTTTGGCTTGAAAGCCACTTTATCTGATATGAGGATGGAAACCCCTGTTTTTTTACTGAGTCTGTGTGTGTGGTATGTTTTTCCCCATTCTTTTACCTTTAGTCTGTGGGTGTCTTTTTCTATGAGATGAGTCTCTTGGAGGCAGCATATTGTAGGGTCTTTCTTTTTAATCCAATCTGCCAGTCTATGTCTTTTGATTGATGAGTTCAGGCCATTAACATTCAGGGTTATTATTGATACATGATTTGTATTCCCAAAATTATGGCTTATTTTTGGTTTTTAACTTGACTTGGTTTCTACTTTATTTGACTATTCCTTTAGGGTAGTTCCTCCCTATGCTGGTTTTCATTGTTGATCTTCATTTCTTCCTCATGGAATATGTTGCTGAGAATGTTCTGTAGTGCTGGCTTTCTATTTGTAAATTCTTTTAGCTTTTGTTTATCATGGAAGGATTTTATTTTATCTTCAAATCTGAAGGTGAGTTTTGCTGGGTATAAGATTCTTAGTTGGCATCCATTTTCTTTCAGGGCTTGGAATACATTATTCCAGGCCCATCTTGCTTTTAGGGTCTGTGTTAAGAAATCTGCTGATAACCGTATTGGTTTCCCCCTGAATGTAATCTGATTTTTTTCTCTCTCAGCCTTTAAAATTCTATCTTTATTTTGTTAGGTACTTTCATTATAATATGCCTTGGTGTTGACCTGTTGTAGTTTTGTACATTTGGTGTCCTGTAAGCCTCTTGTATTTGATTTTCCATTTCATTCTTCAGATGTGGGAAATTTTCTGACATTATTTCATTGAATAGATTATTCATTCCTTTGGTTTGTATCTCTGTGCCTTCCTCAATCCCAATAATTCTTAAATTTGGTCTTTTCATGATATCCCATAATTCTTGTAGGCTTTGTTCATGAATTCTTACCATCTTCTCTGTTTGGTCAACTTTGTTTTCAAGATTAAATATTTTGTCTTCAATGTCTGATGTTCTATCCTTCAGGTGATCTAACCTGCTGCTTATGCTGTCTATTGAGTTTTTAATTTGGTTTATTGTTTTCTTCATTTCAAGGATTTCTGTTTGGATTGTTTTCAACATCTCTATCTCTTTATTGAAATTATCTTCTCCTTTCTGCATCTGTT
>JAJEJO010004087.1:363291-416071 GCA_020662805.1 Glaucomys volans | reverse complement strand
TCTCATAGATTTCATAAAATATAATCATACTTCATAAAGTATGAAATATGAAGCCCAATGAAAATAATGAGTAAATATGTTCAATGTATTAATGATTCTCATTGAAGTTGATGGCATTTTTTAATGAGGAAGCACTAATATGATGCTTTCCCCATCACCTACCATCCTTGTATTGCACCTAAAATGGTTAACTTCTGTAACAACATGAACTTGATCTAAGGCTTCAAAAGCCAAAATTAAATCCTAGTACATTAACAACAAATCCCTATTTTCATTCTTTTAAAACACAACTTCAATTTTTTCTAAACCTATGAAGAATTAAATATATGTTCTATGAAGTTCATGTTTTAGATACTTCATCTTAGTGTTGATCACCTCTTTTATATTCTAATTTATCTATTTGTTGGGAAACAAATGGTGTATTATTTTGTTGAGAATGGAATTGAACCAAAAAGTGGTTAAACAACAGAATTTCAGAACTTGCCATTAATATGATATATGATAAACTTAATGATCCAAAATACATCTCCTTTGGTATTTTCAGAGGTAAACATTATTTCACTTAATATTATTACATTATTGGGTGCCCACTCTATGCCAGGCATGGGTTTTTAATTGTTTCACTCCCAAATTTACATATTTGCAAGTTTTTTCTCTTGTTCACAATCATGTAAACAGGGAAGCAATGTTAAGTGATTTTATGAAGCTGTATGCTAATGGCTGGGCTTGGTAGTGAATGCCTGTTATCCCTGCATCCCAGTGACTCAGGAGGCTAAGGCAGGAGGATCTTAAATTCAAGGCCAGCCTCAGCAATTTATGGAGACCCCAAGCAACTTAACAAGATCCTAACTCAAAATAAAAATAACAAATAAAAAAGGGCCTGGAGATATGGCTCAGGGGTTAAACACTCCTGGGTTCAATTCCTAGTACCAAAAAAAAAAAAAAAAAAAAAAAAGCAGCAGCTACCTGATAGAACTAGATTGCCTGGGTTCAGAATTTCAAATTATGATGGTCTTACCCTCTAGCTTGTGAAAGGAGGACCAGTTTCATAATCACTCTATTCCTCAGTGTTATGATCTGTCAGATGGAATTTGTTACCATAATGATTGCATCATTTTGCATAAACAAGTAAATAATTAATATTAAACACTTAAAAGTGTCTTTGTCATCTACAAGGCACACAATAAATGTAAGTGCTTATAATTTTATTATTATTTTCAAAAAAACACTTCCCTTATTTCTTTACCTGTAATTTTTGGACTCTTTTTTTTTTAAGTATAATGAAACATTATTAAATAAATATGTAAATGTAAATAAAATGTAAATATGAACCTTTAATAATAAATAAAAATTATTAAATAATATATAAACATTATTAAATAAACTATGTGTTTGTGACACATAGTTCTAAAATTAATTAGTACAATTGAATTCTAAGGTACAGTAATCTCAGTTAGCCTCTGACAGTGATGTTCTGTTTTGAGGAAACTTTATAGATGAATTGAAAAATAGCTTTAATAACTGCCATTTCCCATGTTTGATAAAAGTGCATCATTTTACCATTGTCATTTTATCAATTCTTGAAGAAAATATTACCCAAATATTTAAGTTGGAATTTTAGTGTGTCCTATTAAGAATGAAGTTGGAGTTTATTTTCTGCTTGAGTTCTCAGCTTATGATCTACATATAAAGTGAGAAAGGAAATAAGCTCTAGGATGAATCTTGTGTTCATAATTTATGACATTTGTACTGAAACTGGGAGACACTTCTTCTTTCAAAACCACTCCAGATCAATAAATTTTAGACTTCGGAAACAATGCATTTAAAAAAATGCTTTAAAATGAAATAAACACCATACGGGGAATATTGAAATAAACAGAATATAAGAGTGTGTGTGTGTGTGTGTGTGTGTGTGTGTGTGTGTTTCATTTTCACAATGAGCACATAAAAAATGCTGGCCTTGATTCTCCCCATGATACTGTCATTTCTTTGCATTCTTCATTCTCATGCTTGGACCACGGAACATTAGGAAAAAGTCACTTATGCTGCTAAGGTCCACAAAGCTTCAGATTGCTCTCAGCCCATGTTTCATGATCTTTATTTTCTTATTCTCAAATTTTTAGTGACTGCTTTTGTAGCCTTGCCCTGGTTCTTTCAAATATTCACTGTTCTCAGTTACAGCACGCTGCTTCTAGTCCTCGCCCTCTAACCAGGTAATCCTGGTCCTACCAACATGAAGAACATCAGACTCTTCCCTCTTTTCTCTGGGTTCTGCTTTTTGGAACAAACACTGTAGTAAGAAGTGGTCAAAGGTTCAACCATGGACTCGTTTTTAAAATTCTGTTGTTTTGGTAATATTCCTTCCTTTTAAAAATAAAATATTATTTCAACTCTTCAATCCTGCCATATGTGCTCTAATATCCAGAAATAACTGAATAAAATAGTAGCAAGGAGCAAAGCGGCAGGAGACAGACTCCCAAGGCTCATCCCATGTTTACCAATTACAAATTGTGTAACTATTGTCCAGACACTCTTGCCTCTGTTTCCACATTGGTAAAGAGAAGGAACTGAGCTCATAAACTTAAAATGCATAGTAATGCCTGGCACATGATAACCATTCAAACATGTTAGCTGTTATTAGTTTTCACAATATTGAAAATTCACTGTTGTATGACAATAACATATATTGACTAGAGAAAAAAAATTAATCACATAAATACAAAAAATGGGGATGAAGGGAAGGGAGGGCAGATAGAAACAGAAAAGACTGTGGAATGAATCTGATCTAACTTTTCTGTCTATATGTGTGAGTATACCACAGTGATCTCAACATCCTGTTCATCCACAGACAGGAATCCTAGTTAGAATAAGATGTATCCCATGTTTGTGTAAATACGTCAGAATAGACTCTACTGTCATGTATAACTAAAGAGAACAAACAAAAATTGAAATAAAGTACAACGTTAAGAACTATGAAGGAGTATCAGGAGATATGAGGGTAAGTAATCAAAGGTGAAAATCAGGCAAGTGAGATTCTATTCAATTTATCTCTGTGGTAAATAAGAAATATATCATAGTGGTAATGATATGTTTTCTGAATATAACAAAAGCCCATGTATAATCTGTGTTCTTCACCTGGAAGTTCACTTAGATTTTCCTCACATATATCCTGTTTGGCCCTTAAGGAATATTTTGGTCTAGGGAAATTTTATTGTGGATTTTATTTATATTACAAGTAAATTGTGAATCCCAATGGTGTTCACATTGTAAAATGATATTAGTAGTTGGGATACTGAGATCCCATTTTTATTCCTTTAATAACCTCCTAATTATAGATTTCTTTTCCTTTAATTTCAGCCCTTATATTAATAATAAAACTAATCTGCAGTCTCTCTCAAATAACTTTTATGCTAGAAGCAATTAGGTGGATATCGTCTTGGCTCCTTAGAGAGAAAGTAGATTTAGATATGCAGAAAAAGCTTTGTCATTAAGGGTCCAGGTAACTACAGTCCTCTAACAGTTAATGGTACGAGGAATTGAGCTCAAACAGTAGCATGTAGTTCAAAGTAAAAACATTTGACCTAAAATTCCAGGGTGCACTCAGTAATTGGTGAATGTGCCAAGAGGTTATGAAAGCAAAGCCTTAGAGTCTTTAGAGAACAGAGAGCAAGTTCTCTGAGAGAAAAAGAAAGAAGAGGAAGCGAAAAAGAGAATAAAACAGAAAAGAAGCAAAAGGGAGTATTAAAGGGTTTGCTAAAGAAGGTTTTGCTATTATTTCCTCTTTGATTATAATGCTAGCTATATGCATACTAGTTATGTAAATACTAAATATTTGCATACATAATGAAATGAATTTTCTTCTGGTTCTTCAAAGTACATTGTCAAAATATAATGTCTTAAATTAAACTGGTTGTTTTAAGATCACTATGATCAAGTTCAGAAAATTTAAAAAGATTTAGGTCATATTAAAAGTTTTAATATCTTCTTATTGGTTTTCTTTGTATCTTATGCAATGTTTCCACTAATTTTCCAGAATTTTCCAGGAAACATTTTGACTTGGAAAAAAGTAGGAATGGATACTAAATTCTATGGATAAAAACAATCCTTCCCTTAACAGCACATATACTGACATCTAAATTCTGTATATGCTCTTGGGTGAACAGTTTAATTTATTTGGACTTTCTAGTACACTTCACTATATGTGCTTTGCATATGAAAAGAGAATTATCTTGTTTTGCCTTATTTTTTAGTGATTCTTTGGAATATATTCTTTGTAGAAGCTTTACGAAGTTGTCAAACACTGTTGATTTTCAATTAGAACATGCATAAATATGCAAGTTGTTATAACTTCTACCTTATGCTTCACTCAAAGTGAAGGAGAAATGCATAAGGCTTTATATGAATCAAATAGATAATCTTCATTTTAAAATGATTTGCATATAGAATGAGTGTTATTATAGGGAGTTCTTAGTGTAATCAAGATCAGCTTCTCGATTCCTATTTTAAGTCATATGCCAAATCTTTTTCTCCATCATTAAGTCTGTAGCATAGATTTTTCTTACTGGCATATTTTATTATTTCAAATCTTATCTATATGGTATATATGTCAGATTTTTCCATTTCTTGCAAAATCTCATTAGACTGTGATAGCTTGTTTTTCTAAAGTAACCTCAAACCTTTTTGTTGAAATAGAGGGATGTAAATACAGAGTAATAAAAATATGTACTTAAGCTAAAATCTCTATTGTGTTCAAAAGAAAACTGGTCTGAAAAATCTAACTCTGATTTGGTCTCCCATAAGATTTATCATTTACTTATCATTTTGTGTTGGTAACATTTTAAACATTTGTAAATTTTTTGAAAACCATGTTCATCTGTCAATGTAAATTTCAATATCAATAGTCATTCATCAAAGCAAAGGAATCTGAACATTCCTGCTCACTTTTGATTACTTCACTTCTGATATTATTCACTTTTGATTTCATCCTGATGATCATTCTGCTATTTTATCCAAAGTAAAATGTGCTAAAAATAGTCTCATTTTAACCTACATGGCTATGGCTCTGAAATTTCACTTGCATCTGTGTTTCAAATGATTAAATACCTTTTGTTTTTACACTGGTAGGTGAAGGGAGGTAGAAAAACAGGTAGATAAATTGTTTCAAATTGAATGATGCATAACATAGTTAAAGCACCTATTATTCCTATGTTTTTGTGCCTTTCACTGTAATTTTATTGCTTCCAAGATAAATGATTTTGAACATAGTTGATGTGCAGATATATTTAAGATTTAACCACCAGCGTTTGCTTTATAATTAAAAATTGAGGGTTTAAAAAAGATTGCAGAGTGTTTTTTTATAGCTACATGTTGTTTCCAAATATCTGAAAAGATATTTGTTTGCATTTTTCCATGGTTCTCTGGTATATATGGTTTATTTTTCCTCAAAATCATAAAAATGTAATTTTAGAAGATGCCCACAGTGCATTTATATAGCCCAGGAAACACGGAGCAAGATAGGTGAATGGTATGTGGTTCTCACCCCTGGTGGGTGTGGCAATCCTCTGATGATCTTTAAGCCTCAGACCTTTGCCTTTGGCAGTACTGATTCCAGGACACACAGTGGGTCCTTGGCATCTTTAATTTTTAAAGCCGTAAGTGAATATGATGGACTGTCAGGACTGAAAATATCTAACTTATGCATTTACTCTTCTACAAAGGATATACAAGTTCACAGGATTTCTTACTAGCCAACATAGAATTGGGCCACTGGATACTCCAGTCACTAATATATTATTTCTGTTTACAAAGTCTGAAAGCATTCTATTTCTAGACAAATTTTAAAACCCAGAAACCTGGAATCAGTTTTTTTCCCTGGTTTCACCACTCTTTCTGCCACTCTTAAAATTACCATTAAACTATTCTGTGCCCTAGAAGTGGTCTATGTGCAGACCATATCCAGAATAAATTACTGAGTTGCCATTGGCAATATTATTTAGTTACCTTATCTTACTTAATATGTGTGTACAAGAACATATGTTCATATGGATATTTATTTGTAAATAGTATTTTTATGTGTTATTTTCTATGAAATATACTGATTATTAGCACATTTTCTTTCATTCATTAATTCAACAAGTTTTAACCCTCTAATACCCCTGCCAGTGCTCTCAAATGCAAACATTATTTAATGATCAATTCACAGATTCATGTCTGGACTTTAGATCTTTGTAATATGAGGTAAATCTGTGATTAAGGATCAGTTAAAAATGAGGTACGCAAATAGTTTATTAGATTTATTTACATCTTATAAATTTACTGCTTACTTGGCACTTTGAGATTGTTTACATAATAATCCCCTTTGGCAATAAAGGGGATTTCTTCATTTATTCTCTAATTTCACTTATCCACTAACTTTTTATTCACTCAATATTTATAGACCATTTATTCTGTACCAGATGAAATGCTCGAAGCTGGGAATATAAAGATAAGCCAAATTATCACTCATACTGATCTTCATTACACCTAAGAGCTATTGTTCAAGACAGACATTAATGTTATACAAATGAATGTAGAATTCAACCTGTGGTAAAGGCAATAACTCAAGGAGCTAACCTACTCTGGCAGGAGTAGGGGTGCAGGAAGGCCAGGGGGTATAAGGCTTCCCTGAGAAGATGGTATTTGGATTCTAATGCAGCAGTTCCATTAAAGCCTTTTCTATCAAGAGAGAAGAGTAAATGGAAAAGGTTTGGTGCTTTCAGGCATCTGAAAGAAAGGGAAGGTGAGATTCTCACATGTGTTTAAAACTATCTTTCATGTGTTACTCTGGAATTACTTTTACCTCTTTATAGGTAATAATTGAATTTATAAGAGTTCATTTTTATGAAGGTCATCAAAATTCAGGATGACTGTTCTCCTAATTCGCTCCTAATTAAGACAGCTCCAGGAACCAAGTGTGGTGGTACACACCTGTGATCCCAGTGACTCAGGAGGCTGAGGCAGAGGGAGGGCAAGTTCAAAGCCCTCCCCCTGCCTGGGAGACCCTGTCTCACAGACAAAAATAAAAAGGGCTGGGGATGTTTCTCAGTAGGAAACTGCCCCTAGGTTCAATCCTCAGTAACAAGAATAACAACAACAACAACAACAAAGCCCCAGTATGTATTCTTCCGGACTTAATTATTAACCATTTTACTCTGGAGTGTAAGTTTTGTGGTAAGCCCATCTAGAATGAAAGTCATAACCGCTCACTTCATTCTCAGACCTAATTAGGAAGAAAGGAGTTCTGGTGAGTGTCTCTCCTAGAAAAGTGCAGACTTCTCACACATATATTTTTGCACAATTTCCTGCTGTAGGAGCTACAAGGTACCCAATAACTGATCAATATTTTAACTTCTTCCTTCCCTTACTTAATTTTATTTTCCCCCTTCCTTTTATTTTTCTTTTTAAAAGTGTGCCAATGTTTATGTAAGGTCTATGCTATGGTTGGCCCAATGCTAGGCAACTGGTATATATACAGCTTTGACATAGACAGGTACTAGAACCAAAAAAAAAAAAAGAAACAAGAATAACTTGAAGAATGTTTTGAGCAGACAACAACTGGGAGCAGCTATACTATGTACTCTGGTTAGAAGGAGAAAAAAATATATTCTTAGATGTACTATTGGAGACCCGTGTTCATTTCTTTCTGTAATTATCAAGCAAATTCTCCTATTTCTGTTCTTAATCCCCAAAGACCTAAGAATCTCTTCACTTGGGCAAAGCGGGGCATTCCTCTTCCTTGAAGTGTAAAGATTAGAATGCTTAGTTAGTATTTGATCAAGGAAGGAAAAAATGCATCTAAAATCCTTTTGTAGAGACTGTGCTCTTTTTCTTTTGGTGGTGACACTATTTTTCTTACATCTTTCAAGTAAATTTCAGGGATTGACAAAGTGCCAGTCATAAAAGCAAATGGATAACCCCAGTCCCAATTGTCTTTTTCTTTTATGGTATGTTTCCTCAGATGGACTGAGTTTACCATACCCCCCTTGCTGGGGCCACAATCATTGTCTTTATTATTCTCAATCACTGTGAGATTACTATATTCAGGTCCCCAGTTGGGAAGCAGGAGTGGGTTCATTTCATACTGCATTCTTTATATATAATATATTGCATTCTTTATGTATATATAATATATATATATATTTAGATATTGATGGACCTTTATTTACTAATTTATATGTGGTGCTGAGAATTGAATCCAATATCTCACATGTGCTAGGCAAGCACTGTACCACTGAGCCACAACCCCAGCTCCTTGTTCTGGGTTCTCTGCTTCAATATTCTGTTTGTCTCAGGGAAGAGGAGAGAGGCAAGACAAAGGGTATATATATGTCTGAGAGACACTTCATGTTTATCCTGTTCTCTGCTCCAATTCTTTTTTTTTTCCCTCTCAATTCCAGTGATCCCTGCTTACTTATCAACTGAGAAAATATTAAAGTCATAACTAGGTCTTTAAAATTTCTATTATTTCAGGAATTCAGCTTTCAGATATTAAAAGAATTTGCTTTTCTATTCTATTTGTTAATTTGTTTTTTTTCCTTCAGAAAAAAAGACCTTCGTGAAGATATAAGTCTCCCCACTCCACTAACTCACCCCATGAGTGAACAGTTTAAGGGAAATCTGAGAATGTAAATATCCTGTAATGAAACTTCTGGTTTTCCTGATATACAAATAATTGCAGATCTCTTAATATTCTGCTTAAAGTCTCCAAATATTTGCACAAGATCTATAGCATCTGATGTAGGCAGCTTCATGCAGCATTGTGATTAAAAATATGGATTTTAGTCAGAAAGGTTTCGTTTGAATTTGTCACTTACTTATTACACAACCTTGGACACATTATTTCACATTGTCCTGTGTCTGCTCCCTCACTATAATATTGAGGTAATAATAAAGCCTCTCCAAAGGCTACATGTAGAAATAAATACACAGGCTGCTTCCTGGCATATGTTAGGTACTTAATAAATGCTAGCTAACAAATACCTGAAATAAACAACTTATAAAGATAAAAGGGTTATTTGCTCTCAAAGTTTTGGAGGTTTTGGTCCATGATTGGCTACTTCTGTCACAGTGAGCCTGTGGCAAGGCAGCACATCATGGTGAAAGCACATGTTGGAGCAAAATTGCTCATCTCATGGCCAGAAAGCAAAAGAAAAATTGGAAGAAGAAAGGACTGGGAACCCCTTTGGAATTTCCTTCAGTGACCTGAAGACCACTCACTACACCCATCCCCTTAAGTTTTCACCTTCTCCTATTAGTGTCAAGCTGAGGAACAACTGTTAACATATGGACCTTAGGGGAATTCTAAGAAAATAATCTGATAAAATAATCTGAATAAAAAATAAGCAAAATACTTAAACAGTTATTCAAAGAAGACATATACATGGTCAAAAGGTCTACAATACAGAAAGGTGCTCAGCATCATTAATCATCAAGGAAATGGAAATCAAAGCCATTGTGAGATACCACTTCACACCTGTTAAGATGGCTATTATCATAAAGTTAAAAGATAGCAAATGTTGGAAAGAGTATGGAGAAAACGGAACTCTTGTATACTGTTGGTGGGAATGTAGATTGGTATAGCCATACAGAAAACAGTATGGGAGTTTCTAAAGAGATTAAAATCTAACTATGATGTGACCCAGAAATCCTTTCTGGGCATATCCCAAGGAAAATGAGATCACCTTATAAAGCTCCCACGTTCATTGCAGGGCTATTCTTAGCAGACAAACTATGAAAACAACATAAGTCCATTGACAAGGAAAGGATAAAGAAGTACAATTTTTAAAAACCATTTTCTTTCTTTTCTTTCCCTTTCTTCTTTGTTTTCTTTTGGACACTAGAGATTGAACTCAGGTATGCTTTACCATTGACCTGCATTCCCAGTCCTTTTCAGTCCTTTTCTATTTTATTTTTAACTTTTGATGCAAGGTCTCAGTTAGTTGCTGAGGCTGACCTCAAACTTGGAGTCATATTGCTTCAGTCTCCCAAGTTTCTGGAGTCTGAAATTACAGGTGTGGGCCACTGTGCCCACTAAAGTTCATTTTCTGAGACAAAACCAAAATAGACAATTTCACCTCCAGTATTCAAAATGGAAACTACAAAATGCATTCCTAGGAAAAGACCAAATGTTGAAAATCACTTTACCACAAGGGACTGTACCATAATTTGACTTAGCTATGCTTCCAACTTCTTTCTTCAGACCCAGTAGTCCATCCTCCTCACTAACTCCAGTTTCTTCTTTATATAAAG
Source organism: Glaucomys volans (assembly GCA_020662805.1). NCBI lineage: Eukaryota > Metazoa > Chordata > Mammalia > Rodentia > Sciuridae > Glaucomys > Glaucomys volans. The sequence goes on along the minus strand of JAJEJO010004087.1, from coordinate 405,784 downwards.
CAAAATGAGAGAATGTATTTGTTATTTCTGATTTAGACATGGTTCTCAAATTTAAATTTTTGTTGAAAAATCTGGGGAACTCTGAACTACATCCTCCAGATTGAAGTTATGAGCTTGTCTCACTAATCTGCATTTTGGTGAAGTATGTTGGGTTTCTCTATTATTACTTCTGCTCCAAAAATTATACGTTGAGAAAACATTGACCTCCAAAGAATGACATTCAATTATAGCTACATATTTTCAAACAAAAGATTTGTCAAAGTCCTTTCTGTAGTATTTTTTTTTTATGACCAGCCCTTAGGTACTCCGTGTTTCAACTGTATGTATTATCTTTTTATGCTGCCTTTCCTCTGTGCCTTCGAGGACATTTATTGTTCCTTTTGCTTGGACAATCTCCTACTTTCCCACTATTGTCTGAGAAGTTTCTACCAAGTCACCTAGGTAGGTCACACCCTTGTACTTTTTCACTTTAAGTTCCTCTTCATAGCCTTTTTTTGTTTTTTAGATATGACACTTTTTTCTTGACATATGATAATTGTACATAATGTGATAATACTAGGTAGGTAGATAGATAGATAGATGATAGATAGATAGATATACACACACAGTATATAATTATCAAATCAGGATGATTAGCTTTTCCCCCTGGTCTTTGTAAAGGGTTTTACCTTTCACCTTGCCTTTTAGTTATCCATCTCTTCCTTCCTCGCCACTCCATCTTTGCCTTGACAGTGATCTCCCTAAAGTAAGCACACATATGTTGGTCATTGCTTTGATCCATCATGTTCTGCTCTACCTAGAGTAGAGTAAAATGCATTATTGCTAAATCAATTTCTCTGTCTTCAAAACTGTGTGTCTCAGATTCCTCATGTGTAAAATAAAGAGGATATGTATATGTATGTATATTCTTTCTTATAGTTTCATTTTTGTTTTCTAAGCATCTTTTCTTTCCAAAGGTAGCTAATGGTAAAGTAAATGATAATCAAGGTGAGATGGTCATTAATTGGGTGGGTTTTATTTTGTAATAAAATTTCTGTCACTTCCAAGGAGATCCATATGCATCTTGACTACATTCTGACATAAGCTATGAAATATTGGTTTATTTTGAGATATAGAGATTAAATAATTCATATTCTTTGTCTTTTGTAGAGTAGGACTTGTAAGAAATCTCATTATTAGCCAAAATTTTAAATACAGAATTCTTATAAATGGATTTAGTTAGCTTCCATGCAATTAGATTTTCTCTCTTCCCTTGAAATTCATCAGTGTCTTTGCCTATTGCGTCCATAAATTAAATTATGAATTTGATGGTAATATCTCTATTAAGTTTATTTCCTTTACTTTTATTTACTCACATACATATTCTCAGATACACACAGACACACACATTATTCTGATGAAGAAATACATACAAAAAATATATAAATAGGGAAGATAACTTTTATGATGTCATGATCATGATATCTTCTACATTAAAACTCCTAATTTATCCAGCACACTTGACATTAAATATGAAATAAATTGTTAGTCATGCTTATTAATATATTATGATATATAATTTATAAACCACCTTTAAGGTATGACAAACATCATTATGAGAAGAAAAGTGCATACTGTTCAGTTTTTCTTTCTATGCATACTCTTAGATTTATGTTCACATGAAAGATTTATAGTTTAGGTTTTTTTTGTCTGTTTGTTTTAAGGTAATTTATGGTCACTTTTCCTTATCCAAAGAAAGCCAAGCAAAGCAAAACAAAAACCCAAACCCCTTTTTATAGGGAAAAGCAGAGTGCCTGAGTGAGAGGTGTAAGAAAGGGGCAAGAAGAAGCATACGCTATGGTTTAATGCTCCGGGCTTACAAAAGCGTGGTGTTGGAATGGTAATTGGATTTCTGAGCATTGCTTTTGAGAATAGACTGCTTAAATCATTGAAAAGGAAATCATTGCAGGAAAGAATTGCACAGGCTGTTTGAGTACTTACAAACTAAGAATAACATAAGGAACAATGAAGAGCTGGTTTTGTGTTGTTGAGATTTGACATCTTTAAAAACCTGATATTGTAGCCGTAGTTTTGATCTTTGTTCCTTTGTTGAATAAAGTCCCAATGCATTTTGGACCATACTTTCAATGAAGGCTGAAATAAATGAGACCTTTAAAGTGCTTTTGGAGAAAGAAAAATAAAGAAAATTTCCCCCATGTCTACATTATACTTTTGTATGAAAGATAGATATGGACAAGTATACATCTTTATTCTTAGTTTGTTTCATATGTTTACTGCTCAGGCAGTTAAATTGCAGTTCTTAAAATATAAGAAGATTCCTCTACCCATGAACTTTCATGTAAATAGACAGATTGGCACTCAGTAAGCATCCAAAAATTATTTTGATGTTCCATAGGAGGTTTGGGATTGAGGCAGGGGAGGGTGCCTCTGGGTATTAGCCATTTAAAATCTGAATATACATTTCCCATCAGCAATTTTTAGCAAAACATTTGACTTTCTACACAGCGTTCAGGGCATGTCTCCAGGCTACGTCATCAACAATACCTATTTGCTATCCTGGTTTATCATGAACATGGGCAAAACTTGTTCTCAGGTAACTGGTATGTATTGTCCCCTGCCTCAAATTATTGCATTTTTCAATAAAAAAGAGCAGAAGGAAACAATGAAAGACAGGAAACAGATTCCTGGGAGAGTTTGCTAAACATATTGTTCCATTTTCCTTGGAGATATCCAACACAGATATTTACCTGTCCTTGCTAAATTTGCCACTGAAGGAACTTTTGTTGAGTACATATTCTGTGCCAGGCAATTTGCTAGTTATCTTAATCATATATATAATACATTTCTCAAAATAACCTTTCCTTTCCTTTACAGTGAGAAAGTGGAAAACCCAGATAGTGATAACAATTTCTCAGGGTTACCATAGCTAGTATTTCTATACATTTCTGACTCAAAAACATTTCTTTCTATAATGCAGTCATTTATTATAAACATCAGTCATATGTGAAAACAATTCAAAACTGTATAATTGTCTTTGGGGAATATTCGTTGCATTTGGAAGTTTCTTTTCATTTCTGTACTCTGTTGTTAGATTTAAAAGCAAATGTACTCCTCTCTCATTTCAAAGAGAAGACAGGAAGTCAGTTAAAAAAGCCATAATGTACAAGTGTTCGAGAAGCATTCTCTTTCTACACCTGAAACCTAGCTTTTCAGACCTTAAGATCTTCTATAAGAAAACCAGCTAGTATCTGTGGATTACTGTAGTGTAAAATTTGAAATTATTTCATGAAAGGATTTTCAGAGAAGAAAATTTAGAAATTAGAAGCTTCATGTTTTATCTATGAACTGTCATTCCAAGCCAGGGTTTACATGCATAAGTACTTATTTGAAGTCAACATTCAAATATAATTTTCTCTTTTCCTCAAGGACTATATTTGTGCTGCCTTCTTCATCAAAATATGTGTTGAAATGTAAAGCAAAAATCACATGGCTAAAAAGTCAGGTAATTTTATAACATTGAACAGAATAAGACATAAATACACTTCATATAAAATTTTGAATTATAGTTTTGAATTTTTAATATTAACAGCATTACTTATTTATTTTAAATATTCCTCACTGGACAGCTCCAGAATATGCAAGTAAAAATAGGTTAATTCTTTACTAACTTTTGAAACAGATTATAGTGATGAGGAAAATGTTCTTCTAATATAAATTTTGGTGTCAGGAGTTAATTTCATTTAATGGTCACTGTCCCTGAGATAGGACAGTGGCTGCTACACCATCAAGCCTTCCTATAAGCTGAGTATGAGGTCCAGGGTCACTCAGCTGGGTTTCCTAATGTGAGGATTGTCACTCAACCTCCCAGAATATGAATTCCTCTTCTGAAAGTAGGGGAGTAATCACACCCACCTTGAAATCTCAGGGAGACTCATCTGCCCACTATACTATAGTGATGGTGGAAGCCAGTGTGCACCAAGACTTACAGTGTGTCTAAGATCTTCCCAGAATTACAGGATCAGCAACTTCAGACCTCAGAACACCATGTGAGGCGGGGTCTGTTATGTCTTCTCCCTTTACAGATGAGAAAACTGAGGCACAGAGTGGGAGCTCACAGAGGAGAAAAGGATAAAAACTTGTGCTGGAAGCCAGGCATTTGGACTCCACCAATTGTGCACTTGGTCAATATACTGTGCTGTGCTAACTCTTGCCACTCACCACAAAGTTAGGATTCCTTCTTCTTAATGGTCATTAGATCAATAAAAAGATTCTCAAAATCATTAATCATGAGAAAAATGCAAATCAAAATGAGATAGAAATCATTACACTCTTGTTAGGATGACTATGATCAAAAGACATTCCAATTGAAAGCCCATGTCCTTTGAGCAACATCTCTCCAACTGTCCCCACCCACGTCCTTGCAGCCATCTCAAGCCCTGCTAACCACCTTCTACTCTCTATTTCCATGAGATCAACTTTTTTAGATTCCACTTAAGTGAGAAGATGCTGTTTGTCTTTCTGTCCTTCTCTCATTTCACTTAATATAATGCCCTCCAGGCTCACCCATGTTATTGCAAATAGCAACATTTCTATTTTTTAGTAACAGAGTAGTATATATTTGTGTACAAACATATGAAAACATTTTTCTTTATCCATGCGTATGTTGATGGATATTTAATTCTTTATCTTGGCTGTTTTGAATAATGCTGTAGTAAACATGAAAATGTAAATATTGGTTCTATGAATTGATGTAATTTCCTTTGGATATATATAGTGTGTGTTTGTGTATTTGTGTACATACATATATATGTATATACACACATGTATACAATGAAATATATATGTAATACAAGATAACAAGTGTTGGGAAGAATGTAGAGAAATTAGAACACTCATATAATGTTGGTGAGAAAGTAAAATGGTGCAGCTGCTACAGAAAATAGCATGGAGGTTCTTAAACATTAAAATTGAAAACAGAACTACCATATGATCCAGTGATTTCAATTCTGGATATTGAAATCAGTATTTCAAAGGTATAAAAGTTATTTCCATTTATTATAGCACTACTCATAATAGCTGAAGCATGCAAGAAATATAAATGTCCATCAGTACATGGATGGATAAAGACAATGTGATATACAGAGTCAATTGAATATTGCTCAGTGTTTTGCAAAAAGGAAATCCTGCCATATTTGACAATGTAGATGAACCTGGAGACCACTAGGCTAAGTGAAATAAACCACACTTTGAAGGACAACTACAATGTGATCACACTTACATGAGGAATCTTAAAGAGTCAAATTCATGGAAAGAGAGAATACAGTGGTTGTTACCAAGGGCTCTTGAGAGAGGGAAATAGGAGTTGATGTTCTGTGGGTATAAGGTTTAAGTTACACAAAATTAGTAAATTATAGAAATGCACTGTACATAATCATGCCTGTAGTTAGTACTGTATTTTACTCTTAAATATTTAAGAGGTAAATTTCATATTCAATATTCTCACCATATATATGTATATACATCTCACCATATATATGTATTTGCATATATATGAGAGAAAGAATTATGTAGTTAACTGCATACACTGTATATTATAGTTATATACTGTAACTAACTATATATAGTGTATGTGGTTAACAGTACTGTATTTTATACCTATATAAGAGGGTAAATCTCACTTTCAATATTCTCACCATAATTGATTGTGTTCAGTATTATATTGTATGATTGTGTCCCCCAAATGATGTGTGGACTGCCAACCCCAGTACCTCAGAATGTGACCTTGTATAGAAACATAATTTTTGCAGATGTAGTTGTGCCCCGTCTCCTTATAAGAGGATAATGTGATCCTAAAAAGAAAGATGGAGGCATAGATTGGAGTTTCGCAGTTGCAAACCAAGGAATGCTAAAGTTTGCCAGCCACAACCGGAGGATGCAGGAAAGATTTACATAGACTCTCAAGGAGCATGGCATGACATCATAATTTCACACTTACACTCTCACAGAACTATCAGACAATAAATTGTTTTAATCCAGTAGTTAGTGGACCTTTGTTATTGAAGCTACATTACTTGGATTAGTATATTTATATTTTACATATATAAAAATTTGAGCAGTTTAATACAGTTGAGCAATTGTTGCTCAAAACATTATTTGTTAGTTTTATATAGGTCAGTAGTGTAGGAATATACGCTTAACAGAAATCTTTTAAAAAATCAAACTCTTCCTGTATATAATTTTCTAAAGTTAAAAATCTATAAAACCTTGGAATTCTTGTATACTTCCTCTGGAGATGAATCTGTGCTTCTGTGTTTCTTTTTACTTCAGCCAAGTGTAAATGTATCTGGAACTTGTCATTCATAATTCCTACAGCACTTATAATTTATGTCCCTCAGATGAGTGCTTAGTCCTATGCTGCCTTGTAGTATTTATTTTTATTTCATATATGTGTTGTTCTCTTTCTGTGTTTAGACAGTAAATTCTTAGAGGGCAGGGATTGTAATTTATACTTTTGTAAAGCACATAGCACCTAAAAAGATGACGTTTATACGTGGGAGAATACGTGCACACACATACACATATGTATGTATAATTACATTTAAATTCTATACTAAGTCAAGACCTTTTTTATTCCATTTCTCGTATTTGATTAGAACTTTGTGTGGGGACTCCATTATCAACTTGATAAGATTCTTTTCTCCAGGAGAATAATCCTGAAAGGTATATGTTTTCCAGGGCTGCCACAACAAAACGCCATGGGGTGGGTAGCTTAAATCAGCAGAATTTGATTGTCTCACAATTCTGGAAGCTACAGGTATTTGTTGGCAGGACTGATTTCTTCTAAGGTAGCCTCCCGGCTCATAAATGGCCATCTATCTTCTTTGTGTGCCTTCATGGGTCTTCCCCAGCACCCATCTGTGTCCTGATCACCTTTTCTGATCAGAACACCAGTCATAATAGATTAGGACACATCCTAATAACCTCACATTAACATAATTAAAGATTCTTTAAAAATTCATTTCCAAATAGGATCACATTTTGAGATACTAAGGGTTAAGACTTCTAACGTATGAATTCAAAAGGGCATGACTTGGTCCAAAACAAAGGGCATGAACTTGCTTGTGTCTGCTAGAGATTCTTAGCTGGGAACTACCTAGCTAGATACCCTCTGAGACATTTGAAATTATGTGAGGTGATGGATATGCTCCTTAGCTTGATTTGATCATTTCACAATGTAAACAGATATCCCAAAACACTACATTTGCAGAAGTAAATATTCACAATTTGTATTTGTCACTTACACCTTAATAGCAAAAGAATTAAAATGGATAGCTGACACTTTTAAAAGTAAATTTAAAGAATATTTAGTCAGGGTTGGGGATGCAGCTCAGTGGTAGAGAACTTGCCCAGCATATGAGAAATGTTGAGTTCAATCCCCAACATGGTAAAAAAAATATGTATATATATTTTTCACCCTGGTAATTTTCTTGAAGAAAAAACTATGTATATTTGCTAATTTGAGATATTTGGGATTTCATTTTCCTGAAGTTTGTTTTTTGGAAATACTTGATCAAATTAACAATATATGTTTTGATTTCAATTAGTCATCTCTATTATTTGAAATAATAATATATAAAAATAATGAATACAAAAAATGTGAATTGTTATTTGAACACACTGTTCCAAAACATGACATGGCCTCTTCCATCACCCCAATCTGCTTTTAGGTGGAATGAGAATGCATTAGTCTCTTTGCATTAGTTCCTTTGAAGAACTTTAAAGAGTAAGAAAAACTGCTAGTGTGGAAAAAAAGAAAGCTTTTACATTCTTTGATGTGTAGGATTCTGTGATTCTTGGACTCCGTGATTATTTCTTCCTGTACCAAAGTTTACTAGCCTACACAGATATTAGAATTCATAGCTACATGCAATTCAAATTTATTTCTGTATGTGAGAAGGGATATAATTTCCTTCTCTAAAAAAATCTTGTGTAGACATAATATTATCATTCTATTGTTGGTAGAGATGTTGCAAATCTTGGATAAAATTTTTCCTCAAAGTGCAAATCAGACATTCCATGAAAAGAAGAGGACTAAAGAATAATTTGTAGGTTTTAAATTTTTTCAGAGAAAAACTCTATTTTGAAGGAATTTTTAAATGGACTGATACATAAATATGAATAAGTTAGTGATGTGCTAAAATTACTTTTTACTCTCTACAGTATAGCAAGATTGGGTCATATAAAGTTCTTTGCTTAAATTTTGCCATTTTTACCTTAAATATCATGGATTGTATATTTCATTATTTGCCAGTGTTATGGTTTGGTTTTGGAATATCCCTCAAAGGCTATGTGCTGAAGGCTTGGTCCTCAGTGAAGAAATATTCAATATTCAAAAGTGGGGCTCTTGGGAAGTGATTGGGCCATGAAAGTTCTGATTTCATCAATGGATTAATAGCTGAATGGATTACTTTTTAGCATTATATGTTCATTTTTATTTCCTCTACTGTCCATATTTTCAAGCATATTCTTAATAACATTCTCATTATTCTCTTAAGGATAATAAAATCCTTAATTATCAAAGAAAGATTAATTTATAAGCTGAATGGATTATTGGATAGTGGTGGAGACTGGATGCTAGAACCTATCTGGAGGTTTTGGGTACTTGGGGGTGTGTCCTAGGGAATCTATCTTGTCACTGGCCCCTTCTCTCTTTTTCTCTATTTCCTGACTGCCTTGAGGTCAAGTAGCTCTGCTCTACCTCCCTCTGTGTCGTGATGCTCTTCCTCACTACAGGCCCACAGCAATGGAGTCAGGTGAGCAGGCACTGAAATCTCTGAAACTAGGAGTCAAAATAATCTTTCCCTCTATGGTGTTTTTCTCAGCTCTTTTGTCCCAGCAACAAAAAGCTGACTAACACACCCAGCAATCAAATATTTAGGGTAATAACTACCATTTTCACCAAAAGACTGAAACCAACTTTTTTTCCCCTTTATTCTGTTAGGCAGTAGTTTTAGAACTTTTCTTGGACTCTTGAAAATAAGACATTGAACATTGCTTTCAAACTAGGATACAGCCATTCTTACTCATCCTTGGCACAATATCACCTAGTTTCACTTCCGTAGGATCTGTCCTCTGAAGGAGATGCAAGACTGGGAAGAAAAGATGCTCTTTTCTTGAAATACAATTGCGTGGATTGAAAGTGTCTTTCCTCAAGTTGTAGGAGATGTTTAAATCCCACTCGCTCTGATTTTTTCTGATATGTCCTTCACACTGTCCTGGCAGGGATGTTCCTATTTTATCCAACATGGGCATGTGTCTAGAAGTGGCCAACTGGATTAATGATAATTTCAAGTCTATAACATGTCATACAGACATCTACAGTTTGATATAAGACTTTATCAGTGTCCACTTTGGGTTTTTGTTTTGTTTTGTTTCATTTTTACAGACTGCATTTTGATTCATTGTACACAAATGGGGTACATCTTTTCATTTTTGTACACGATGTAGATGCTGGACAGACACTTTACAAAAGAAGATATACAGGCAATTAAAAAATACTCAATTTGATATGAGCATTCTTTTAGCTTCTCTTTTATATCATTCTTTTTGAAGGGCTCTTTTAAAAATTTATTTATTAATTATACAGAATAGTGGGTTTCATTGTGGCATGTTAGCACACGTGTATAACATCACTTGGTCAACGTTATTCCCCAGGACATCCCTTACCCTGCCCTCCTCCCTCCTGGTTCTGCTTCCTGTGCTCCAATCATATCTCTTCTGCTTTCATGACAGCCTATATTTTTTCCCCTCTAGTTCCAGATATGAGAGGAAACATATGATACTTGTCTTTCTGTGTCTGATTTATTTTGTGAAGGGTTCTTGTTCCTGTAAGCTATGAGTGTCATTTGTAGTTCTGTTTTCAGGTTTTTTTTTTTTTTCTTTCTGCATCATGGAGTCTAGCTGAGTTGTGGCTGATATTTTGTTGTTTTGTCATATATATGGGATTTTTATTTTGTTAATTGTTTCTGTTGAGCTATGTTCCTGATTTTCACAATTAAAACCCAGGTCGTTATCCTAGCAATTTCTTCAGCTAAACTTAACTTGTCAGATTCTTAAAGTCGCACATAAGACATTTGTGCTTGCAAGTCTGTTAATACTTGGATTCCTTTGTGATTTAAAACAAAATCAGAGCTGAAATCAATGAAATTGAAACAAAAGAAACAATTCAAAAAATTGACAAAACAAAAAGTTGGTTCTTTGAAAAAATAAACAAAATTGATAAACCCTTAGCCTCGCTAACGAAGAGAAGGAGAGAGAAACTCCAAATTACTAAAATTCGTGATGGAAATGGAAACATTACAACAGACACAATTGAAGTACAAAACATAATTAGAAGCTATTTTGAAAATTTATACTCCAACAAAATAGAAAACCTAGAAGACAGTAACAGGTTCCTAGAGACATATGAGCCACCCAAACTGAATCTGGAGGACATACACAACTTAAATAGATCAATTTCAAGCAATGAAATAGAAGAAGTCATCAAAAGCCTACCAACAAAGAAAAGTCCAGGACCAGATGGATTCACAGCCAAGTTCTACAAGACCTTCAAAGAAGAGCTCATTCCAATACTCCTCAAAGTATTTCATGAAATAGAGGAGGAGGGAACCCTTCCAAGCTATATTATGAAGCTAATATCACCCTGATACCAAATATTATGAAGCTAATATCACCCTGATACCTGATATTATGAAGCTAATATCACCTTGATACCAAAACCAGAGAAGGACACATCGAGGAAAGAAAATTTCAGACCAATATCCCTAATGAACATAGATGCAAAAATTCTTAACAAAATTTTAGGAAATCGCCTACAAAAGCATATTAAAAAAATAGTGCACCATGATCAAGTGGGTTTCATCCCAGGGATGCAAGGTTGGTTCAACATCTGGAAATCAATAAATGTAATTCATCACATCGACAGACTTAAAGTCAAGAACCACATGATTATTTCAATAGATGCAGAGAAAGCATTTGATAAAATACAGCACCCATTCATGCTCAAAACACTAGAAAAAATAGAGATAGTGGGGACATTCCTTAACATTGTAAAGGCTATCTATGCTAAGCCCACAGCTAACATCATTCTAAATGGAGAAAAATTGAAAGCATTCCCTCTGAGAACTGGAACAAGGCAGGTATGCCCTCTTTCGTCAATGGATTTTTAATTGATAATCCTTCTCTCATGCATAGCAATAATCTTCACTGGTTAGCTTAAATTTCAAACCTCTTTTACTAGTGTAATGCATAATAATATATATGGTCATAATTAGTTTGGGAAAAAATGTAAATCAGTATTTACTAATAGAATCACTATTAACTTATAATATCTCTGTGTTATTTTACATTTGTAAATCATAATTAAGGCAGAATGTAGGAACTTACTATGAAATTGTATGACAAAATTATTTCACTCATTTTATACAAATAAGTTTAAATGCTGGAGTTTAGGGAAGTAATAATTTGGAGTCTTTGGCTGATATTTTGCTATTTATTTCAAAACACATATATACTTCCCTCAAGGCCAGAAAACTGTTTTTGTTAATGAACTCAATGGTCATATGACTTCTAAAATTCAACATGCCCCTAATTTTGTAAGACAGAATAGTGGGTGATTACAAGGACCTGAGTTCAAATTCTGAGTTTTTAAAATTTCAGTGTCTTCTGAAATGGAGATAAAAAGAGTTTGTACTTCAGTTAGGATATTTGAGAAGAATTAGATAAGATAGTGGCACATGGTAAGCACTAAGGAAATTCAGATAATCTTAATTAATGTCCTTTATTCCCTAGCCCCTGGCAATGACTGATGAGTTTTTGATCTTATAATTTTATCTCTGCAAGAATGTCATGTAAATGTAACCACACTCTCTTAATTCTTGATTCTTCTTTGGTTTAATGTTGCATATTTTAGATATATCTATTTTGTACCATGTATTCATACTATCTTCCTCTCTATGATGAGTAGTATTACATTATAGGAGTGTGCCATATATTATCTATTCCCAGCTGAAGTATATTTGAAATAGACAGTTTTTTTGATAAGCATAAGTTTTAATTTAACTTCATTGAATGTGTAGCAGTGGATTTCAGGTTCATATGGTAACTGTATATTTGACAGTTTTTAAAGAACAGATAATCCCCACAGTTTTCAAAGTAATTTCACCATTTTGCATTCCCACAAGAAATAAATAAGTTTTAGTTATTCCACAGTCTATCACTTGCTCTTGTCAGAATTCTCCTTTTTTGTTTTGACTAAAAGGTGTGTAATACTGGTGTATTTAATAAGAAAAGATATATTTTTAAACCTGATTTATTGAGATATAATTCACATACTATTAAATTCATCCATATAAAATGTATGGTGTAATGGTTTTAGTATATTTACAGAGTTGTGCAACCATCACCAGAGTCAGTTTTACATTTTTGTCACCCCAAAAGGAAACTCCTCAACCATGAGCAGCCATCCTCCCCCACCAACTGTAGTAATCATTCATCTACTTTCTGTCAGTATACATTTGTCTATATATAGGAAAGTTTAAAAATGTTCTTCCTGTCTAAATGTGATTATATATCCTTTGATCCTCATCTGCCCAATCCCCAATCCCTTCAATCATCCCAGCTCCTGGTAACCACTATTCTGCTTTCTCCTCCTGTGATATCAGCCTGTCTAGATTCCACCTATAAATGACGGTATGTGGTATTTGTCTTTCTGTTCTTGGATTTTTTCATATAATATAATGATCTCTCATTCCATCCATGTTCTCCTGAACAAAAAGATTTTTTTCTTTTTATGACTGAATAGTATTCCCTGTGTATTTATACCACACTTTCTCCATCTGTTGTTGGACTTTTTGTTTGAGTCCATATGTTGAAAATTGTGAATAATGCTGCAGTGATCATGGGGATGCAGATATCCCTTCAACATACTGATTTTCTTTTCTTTTTTCTTTTTTTTAATGGTACTGGGAATTGAACCTGGGGCGCTCAACCCCTGAGCCACAGTCCCAAGCCTCGTTTTTAATTTTATCTTGCTGTGTTGCTTAGAGCCTCGCTAAGTCGCTGAGGCTAGCTTTGAACTCACGATCCTCTTGCCTCAGCCTCCCAGAGCTACTGGGATTTTAGAGGCATGTGCCCACACCCCAGCACTAATTTTCTTTAGATATATATACCCAGGAGTGGGATTCCTAGATCATATCATAGTTCTGTTTTTAATTTTTTGAGGAACCTTCATACTGTTTTCCATTACAGCTGTGCTAATTTCAACTCCCCCCAAAGGTATATAGGATTTCATTTTCTGCATATCCTTGCCAATATTTGTTATCTTTGGTCTCTTTGATAATAGCCATTTCAACAGATTTGAGGTGGTATTTCATGGTGAATTTGATTTGTGTTTCCCTGATGATTAGTGATACTGAATATTTTTTCATATACCTATTTTGAGGAATGACTATTTTGGTCTTCTATCCACTTTTGAATATGATTATTTGTTTCCTTATGTTGTGTAACTTAAGTTCTTAATAATATTTTTTACATCACCCCTAAATAATTTGCAAATATTTTCTCCCATTTTGTAGATTTTCTTCACTTTGTGGATTATTACCTTTGTTGTGAAGAAATTTTTTAGTTTGATGTAGCCCCCTTCATCTATTTTTGGTTTTATTGTTTTTCATTTTGAAGTCAGATCCCCCCAAATTTGTTACTCAGACCAATGTCATTGAGATTTCTGCCTGTATTTCCTTCTATACTTTCATGGGTTCAGATCTTACATTTAAGTACTCAAGACATTTTGAGGTGTTTTTTGTATATGGTAAGAAATGAAGGTCTAATTTCACTCTCTTGGATGTGGATATCCAGTTTTCTCAATGCCATTTACTGATAAGATATACTTTCCCTGTATGTGTGTTCTAAGCACATTTTTTAAATCAGTTGACCATAAATGTATGGATTTATTTCATGTTGCTTCATTCGGTTTTATCAGTCTATATGACTGTTTTAAGTAGTATCCTATGGTATACATTTGTGGTATATTCAAAATCAGGCAGTGTGATGACCCTAACTTTGTCCTTTTGGTTGAAGATGTCTGAGATATTCAGTATCTTTTATAGTTTCATACCAAATTTAGAATCTTCTAAATGAAAAATGCCATTTATATTTTGATAGGGATTGCAGTGAATCTGTCAATTACTTTGGATAGTATAGACATTTTAATATTTATTCTTCCACTCAATGAACATAGGTTATTTTTCCATTGATTTTGTATATCCCTCAATTTCTCTAATCAATGCAGTATTTTTCATTGTAGAGATATTTCACTTCCTGGTTAAACATATACCTAATTATTTTTGTAGCAATTATAAATGTGCTATTTTCTTGATTTCTTTGTCAAAAAGCTCAATATTTATATATAGAAACACAATGATTTTCGTGTGTTGATTTTGTATCTTGTAACTTCACTGAAATTGTTTATTAGGTCTAACAGTTCTTGGTGGAATCTTTAGGTTTTCCTATAATGTAATCATGATGTCTGCTAACAGTACCAACTTAACTTCTTCCTAAGTGGAATAATTTTCATCCCTTTCTCTTGCCTAGTTTCTTTGCTAAGTACTTTTCTATATATGTTGAATAGAAGTGATAAAGGTGGGCATCCTTATCTTGTTTCAGAACTTAGAAGAAAAGTTTTCCAAACAAAATTTATTTTTCCCTTAAAGCATCATGAAGAATAAAATAGTCTTTACACTAAATTGGAATTAAAAATTATACCTGTTCTCAGAAATTTTCACATTTCCTCTCGTAGTTTTCAGGGGAAACATTTTGTGTGTTTAAGTTTTTTTTCTGTGCATTTGATCTGTACTGTGAGATCTGCACATATTTAAAAGGAAGACATGGTCTCTATCTTGAAATTGTTCATCATTTATTTGAAGCACTGTGGCATATCCTTGAATACAAGTCTAATCATATGTAAAGGAGACCAGAGTCCAGTCTAGCACCTGAAGGAATTACTTTTTGTTAATTGTTCAATGCAGATTAGAACAATAGTTGTGATCTTCATGACAACTGAATAATGTTTTGAAAGGCTAGATTTAGAGATCTAACATAACCTTCATTTTTGAGTTAGAATGAAATATATTCTTCAATTGTTTTAGAACCTTATGTGTGAACAGAAATGCTTCCAGATTTGTAGAACAGGTAGCACAGCGAACTACAGGAGATAGAAGTGAGCAGAGGACAGATAGTTTGCTGCATAAAACCTTAGGTCTATGTCATCTTGATTGGCAATTTTTTTCATATTAAGGTTGATTGAAGTATCAATAACATTATTAATACATTAGTACTAAATCTAAATTACAAATTTAAGGGTTTCTGTTTTCTTTGAACCTCGTCTAGTTCAGCGCCCCACCTCACTACCCATAGCAGTTCAGATCCCATGATAAGCTCTGGGCCTTTTTTGTACAGATGTACTTTCCCCTCTAACTAACTATGGCCCTGAGCCTTGGGCTGTTTTCCTCACACTGATCCTTCGTTCATTTGTGTGGTTCCTGAGATTTACAGGCATAAATACCAACTTTCAACAGACTTTGGAAATTTCTCTCTGGATTCTAGTTTACTCAGCATTTTGCTCATTCCCTGTTCAACTCATAAAAATGAACTAAACATAAACATTAATTAGAAATATGAGGACAACGGGATGCTATTGAAGCAAATGCAGTTTTAAGCAAAATGGAATATCACTGAACATTTGGATATTAGAGAGCAGCTGGAAACAAAAGGAAATAGAGAAAAAGCTATGGAAATGGATTTGGAATTTTATTTTTTTACTATTCTACGTGATTTTCCTTTTTCAAACTCTTCTAAAATTTAAATTGTCATGGAACATTCGTGTCTGTATAAATATGAAAAGACTGTAAATACACATCTTTTTGATGGCATAGCTAAATTTAAATGGTAACCAAACACTTTATGGATATTCTGTTTTTAAATTAGGATCAGTTCATTTTAGCACTTGTACTTTGATTTTGATTAAATTATTCAGATTTAAATGCTGCATATAGAATCTGTTTTTCCATATTGAAATTTCATAGGACATTTATCATTTGTTCATTTCTTTATTTTTCACACAACAACCATTTTGTCTCTCATCTGTATTTCAGAAATTGTGAAAGTCTGTGAGGACACAAAACCAAGGAAGGCATAGTTCCTTACCCCACCGGGCTTACTCTCTAATGTGAATGGGGCTTCCATGGGTACCTCTATGGAAAGCAAGAACTAGAAGTTGAGCTAATATTTCCTGGGTTGCATTGAAGGATGGCTGGGGGAGGTTTCCCATCTTTTCATCATTGTAAACTTGGGAAAGGGAGATAATTAATCTATGTGTTGTTTAACAAAAATAGTTTTGTCATGAAGGAATTTATATGTTATGCAATAGAATTTGTATGTCGTGCAATAGACTGCCTATCTCCCTACCACTTACTAAGTGAGAGTCAGCATAGTGTGTTGGCCCAGTGTAAGATATATTGGTTTGTGGACTCAAAGTTCCTGGCTTCTAGTGTTGGTGTTCATACTTCTCTTTTGTGTGAGCATCCCCTCCACCCATCAGTTTCCTCATCTGCAAAGTGAGATGGCATAGAAGAGCCTATTTTAGAGGTCTAAAGATGTTGACTCTGTAAAGCTGAGAAGATCATGACCACATTGCAAGTATTTAGTACAAGCTGACTATCTTTATTACTTTACTGCATTGGTCAGTTAATCTTCCCCACAGTTTTACAAAGTGGGTATTCATGCCCTGATTTATAGAAGAAAACTCATATTCACTGAGGTTAAGTCACAAACCTCTTTTCACAAAGGAAACAGATGGCACCACCTAACAAGTCACATCTGGAGGCTTTTTCTGCAGGAAAGAAGCAACTTCTTGGAGCATTGCTGCTGTGGCTCTGGACTAGGGAATCAAGGACCCTCATTAGGTAAAAAGCCCAAAATGAAAACAAAGAGAAACTGATACATCATAGATATTTTATTTCAGTTTACCTTAGTATTTTCCTTGGCATAGAGTGGACCCTCAAGTTCAGTCCTAAGATCCCATTTTCAATGCCCATAAGATCCAGGCAAGCAGGCACTGAGTGAAGTGGCTGACTTCATTCCCAAAAGATTTCTACAGTTGACTCTCTGGAGGCAAAACTTTGTAAAATTTTTTCTTGATGCACACAACCCATTTATGGCTTTAAATGTTCCAATTTTGATATAGATGTATATATAAAAAGAGCTTCACATTCCTCTTAATTCTATCCTGATAAATAAAATAACACATACTGATGATGATTGATGACCTTCAATCCAGGGAAGTGGTAAAGAAAAGTTTAGACAATGATGAAACAGGTGCTGTGTAGTTCTGCCTCATTGCTGATGGAGACTCAATATTGTCATTTTTCTAACTTTTCAACAAAAACAAGAGGAGTGGAATTTTGTATTTTATCTAGTATTTTAATGTGGAAAAGTAACTCAGATCAGAAACTCAAGAAAGCACTACATGAATCAAGGGGATCTGAACCAACCCAAACACACACATTGTTGGACTTCCCAGTCAGCTTCCTCTACCTAGATGAGGAAAACACCAGCAGAATTTTCATCAGGAAAGAGAAATGGCTAGGTTTGCATGCTAATTTGATCATTCCAACAGATCCATTTGTCTACCTTAGTTATCAATCTGGAGGTGACAGTGAGACCAGGAGAGGAGATGTGATTTCCAGAAAGAGTAGAAGAAACAAGGTTGAGCCCTACGTGCAACCAACAGTAAGAGAGAAAAGCCAGTGAAGAAATAGAAGGAGTGATTATTAGGAGAAATAAATTTCAGAGGACATATCATATGTCTTAGAAGGTCCTATTATACAAAGACTAAAAAATGTCCTTTGTTTTTGGGAGCTTGAATGTACTCAAAAACTAATATAGTAGAATAGTAGTATACATGTTAGTCTTAAGAAATTTAGATTACAAAGGACAAAATAAGTGTTGAAAATCAGTGAGTAGAAGGGAAACTATGCAGAAGGGGGGTTAATTTTATGAAAATGACTTAAAATATTTATTATCAGTGATATTTCTATAGTGTTCCCACAAAAACTAGAAAGAAATTGAATTAGCAGCAAACTGAATCCCAGACTCTAATGCTGTGTTATTAGACTCTCTTGTCTGGAAGATTACTAAGCATCCTCTGTTAAATGTGGAAAACTCAATTATAGGAGCTAAGTATCATTCAGGAGATTATGTGAATTTTTTGTTTTTATCTATTTTTATCTTTAATTTTAAATTAACATTAAAATTGTATTTCTGTGTTGCATATAACATGCTTTAAAACATGTATATGTGTGTGTGTGTACATATTGTAGATACATAGTTACATGACTTTTTAATTAATATTTTTCCTTTTATTTACCATTCACCAAGCAGCAATGTTAGAGGAGATTTATGTTCATTTAGAAGAGATCTAATACATAATTTTGAATCTGGAGATAACTAGTTTCTACTCTTTTTTAAAAGTACACTACTATAACAAGGTTTGATTTTTAAATTTTTATAGTAAAACCATATTACATGTGTTATTTGATTCTTACATATCATAGTTTCAGTGTGGTTGGGGAAATAAGTCATTAAACATTTTTTCTCATCTTCTACCCAGATAAGCAGAAAAGGGAGATAACTACTGATATTTAATATTAATTTATATTTTTATCAATAATGAATTATGCTATAAAATTTATAGCTTCACATTTTAGTCTGAATCAAATTGCCTTCACTCTATTTACTTTTAATGTATTTGTATTAATTGAAAAACATGGGCTCCCTCTTGTGACAAAATCAATAATTTAAATTCCTTTCGTTTGGCAAACTAAATTTCTGTCTGCGGCATTTTGATTTTTTGCATATAACGTAATGAATAAACTTGTTTAATCATATGCTGTTAGTAACTTCTCTGATAAGTTTTTCTATTTGTTAAAAGGATAATATTTGATGATTTAAGTTTTCATACTTGCATTTAAAGATTTATATAAGATTTAAAAGTATTGAATTTCCAAATCATATTGAAAATATCAAGAAAATTTGAAAAAACAAATTTTCTTTTCCTTCTTTCATATTTTATATGTGCTAAGAAATATTTCTAA
Source organism: Glaucomys volans (assembly GCA_020662805.1). Taxonomy (NCBI): domain Eukaryota; kingdom Metazoa; phylum Chordata; class Mammalia; order Rodentia; family Sciuridae; genus Glaucomys; species Glaucomys volans. The sequence goes on along the minus strand of JAJEJO010004087.1, from coordinate 386,576 downwards.
AGATTCCTTGGAATTACTCCTTGTAATTTTTGGTTGGTACTCCAAGCTATGCACATAACTATATACTTATCTTTATGTCTCTTCCCTTAATTTGGTATATGTACACATCTCTCAAAATGCATGGTGTAGCTGTTGTACACTGGGAACTATTCATGAGTATTTTTTCTGTATGCTTCAAGGAGGTAGCATGTACATTCATCTGTTGGAAATGCCCATAATAATAAGGTCCGAGAAGGAATTAAAAATTATAGCAATTTTTAAAAATAGAAGCATTGTGTATTGTGCGTCTGTGTGCCTCTGAGTATTTATTTCTGAACAGGAGAGACGTGGGGGTGGGGAAAAAGAGAAAGAAAAAAACATGAAATAGTAGTATTTATGGACATAGCTCTGGAAAAATCTTTTAAAGTCACATACCAGGCTGTGAATTAAAAGAATTGGATTTAATCTCGATTATCTAATGAAGTACCTATGTGTCCTTGGGCAAGTCCTTCCTTTTCTGGGATGTCAGTTTGCTCATTTGCATATTAAGATAATTGGACTGTATCTCCTAATTCTCTGCATGAGCATATCTGTGGGAAATAGCATGTTTTCCTGGCCCATTTGAGTATTGACTATGATATTTTATCTGTGGGGTGATAGAATAGGGACTTTGGTGGTGGTGGGATGTAATATAAAGATGTCAAGAGTGAGGGCTGTAAGAACCTAAGGTAGATATGAAGTTCTTCCCTCAGAGGGTGCTGTGTAGGGAACATTCCTCACTGATTAAGAATAAAAAAATAATTTCCAGTTCTCTCACACAAGAAATAATGTTTTATTCAGCTTTTTCACTGCTGTGACTAAATGATCTGATCAGCACAACTGTAGAGGAGAAAGAGCATGTTTAAGGGCTCACGGTTTCAGTGGTCTTAGTCCATAGAAAGCTGGCTCTATTCCTCAGGGCTCCAGGTGAGGCTGAACATCATGGCAGGAGAGGGTGGTAGAGGGAAGCAGCTCACATCGTGGTGATCAGGAAACAGAGAGACTCAACTCTCCAGATAGAAAATATATACCCCATAGCCACGCCCCAGTGAACCACTTTCTCCAGCCATACCCCCCTGCTTCCAGTTACCAGTCAGTTAATCCCATCGGGGATTAATCCACTGATTTGGTTGATACTCTCACAACCCAATCATTTCTCCTCTGAACCTTCTTCCATTGTCTCACATGTGAACTTTTGGGGGACACCTCACATTCAAACCATAACAAATAATAAGAGTTAAAACATTTGGGGAATATAACCAGCATATTGCTGGAGTCAAACTCTAGGCTGAATAAAACTTAAAATGCAGGGCAGGAGCCCTTCTTTTCACTCAGGTCCTGTCAGTCCACATGCTCTTTCATGGGCCTGCCTTAGTTCTTTATACTAATTGTGTGACTCCAGGAGGCATCTGAGTTTTGGGCCCTAATTAACATGTCAGTGACTGGTTTTCATTACCTACATCACTGGTGTTGCATTGGGTTCCTAGGACTGAGCCACAGGCTCCTCTAGGGGGCAGCTGCCACTTTATCTACTCAGGGATATCCTTCAGTTCTGAATGTTCATGTCTGTATCAGTCTTTCCTCTTGCCTACATTCCTCCTGGTTTTTTCCCTCTCTTTTGAGTGGTACCTATGTGGATGGCTTGCCTGTCCTTTTATTTCACTTCTGTTTCACTTGCCATCTCTTAGGTCTCACACAGGTCCATAATCTGTGACCCATAGAGAAGTTCCTTCCTTTAACCTGTACCTTATTCAAGACCAGATTCATCTGAGAGGAGAGCAGACAGGCTAGGAATAAACAACAGCAGTGGGTGATGGAATCTCATGTATAATGCACTGTCATTCATTCATTCATTCATTTCAATTAAAAATATTTATTGAGTGATTATAATGTATTACTTATACCTAGGCTTCAAATATCTGGAGTGAGATGCAAACACTTTTAAGGAAACTCAAATCAGAAAACTGATTTTGAGTGCTCAAGGAGACATGAAAATTACGATGGTATTTTATTTAGGTGTATTTATGTGAAGAACCAGAGCTAAACTCATAATTATATATTTGTTTATTCAAATAAGTCTATTGTTTGCCTTCTACATATTGAAGGCTATTATAAGATTCTAGTGAGAAAGACTGACTTAGAGGGAGTGAACACATTATAATGTATATTAAACATTGCATGTTAGGGTGTTGGGGAAGAACATACAAGATTTTATGTATAAGCATGAGAAAGAGAGAGAGGGATTATACTTTCATTCTGTCTGATATTCCTTGAGAGAGAGAGAGAGTATGCCAGACCATGTGGTTTAAAATCTAGTTAAATTTATACATAAGTAATCAGGAAAATATCAATTTTGTTGCTTTGGTTGATGTCTGGAAAGAGCTCTATAAGTGGAAGAAGTGGCCTTCATTAGTCACTCTCACTTTAGACTACCTGTCTTATTCCATTTTCTGTTTGCTATAAAAGAATGTCTGAGACTGGATAATTTTTTTGGAGGTGGGTGTGTACTGGGGATAGAACTCGGGAGAACTCAACCACTGAGCCAGATCCCCAGCCCTATTTTGTATTTTATTTAGAGACAGTGTCTCACAGATTTGCTTAGTGCCTTGCTTTTGCTGAGGCTGGCTTTGAACTCTAGCCAAACCTCCTGCCTCAACCTCCTGCCTGGGATTATAAGCATGCACCACCATGCCCAGCAAGACTGGATAATTTATAAAGAATAGAGGTTTATTTTGGATCATAGTTTGGGAGGCTAAGAAGTTCGAGAACTTGGTGCCAGCATCTGCTCAGTTTCTGACAGGGCTTCAACTCATGGCAGAAAGCTGAAGAACAAGCAGAAATGTACAGAAAAGACAAAATATGAAGAGCAGCTTCACTTTTTAATAACAGCTTGCTCTCACAGTAACAAATCCAGTCCTTGACAGGGAGAATCCATTCAGCCCGGTAAATGGCACTAATCTCTCAAGAGCGGTGGTCCAAAACAACTGTTAAAGGTCCTGTCACCTCTCAAAACTGTTTAGTGGGGCCAAGTTCCATCATGAGTTTTGGTGGGGACAGCCACATTCAAACTGTAGTGCCACCCTTCCATACACATGTACTTTCCTATCCAAAGTGTTGCATGGCTTGTGTTTATATATATGCACATAAACTTGGGTGTGTGGCAGTAGCCAGAAAGTTCAGAATTTTTCAGTTTGGTTGTTGTTGACGTGTTTGAAATGAGAAATTCATGGCCAATTTCAATTTGATAACTTGTAAAGTCAACATTAATTTTCCAAAAATTATCTTTTTCTTTATTCAACTCTGAATTCAGCATCTAGCTTCTTACTTAGGGACAATTTGTGAAGGGAGATGATAAAAAATGCATGCAAGGTTATTCATTCTATATAATGTTTTTGTCACAAAAAAAAAGTCCTGTTAGAATCTTTTTCTGTAATGAGGAATTAACTTCAGGAAGTATTACCTCTGTAATGCTGAATGGGGGATCATTTACCCTTGTTAGGTAAAAAGAAGACACAGAGAAAACTAGAGCAAGTCTTTCCTGACCCATAGACATTCACAGTTGGAATGTTTGGGAACTTGCCTCATGTTGCTTCAAAATCCCAGGCCATATCAGATTCATATATGTCACTCACTTTGCAACTACCATTCTTGATACAAAAAGGGGTCCACACTAGGTCCTCCTTTCTTTGCTTTGTACTCTTTCTAAAGAAACTCAGAATCTGCAGACATACTAGGTCATTTTTCTCCTCAAATATGATCTTGACATGCAAGTATCCAACAAGTGTGTGGTCCAGTACCATCCAGATAATGGAATAAAAATATTAAGCTCTAAGAAAAAGCCCCCTGAGCTGATAGATTTCTCCTGCTGGTCTCATTGTTTATGTGCTAATCATGAAGTGATCTCCTTTCAGCAGATTAAATTAAGTCCTTAGAGAACATAACTTTGCCTCTCTTAAAATATGACTGTATTTATATTTATCTCTTTCTTTTAATTAGTTGCTATTTTTATTTCAGGACAGAGCAGCACTGCAGGAGGTGAGGTCCCCTTTCAAATTCAAAAATGAAGAGCTTTGAAGGCCTGTTTACCTCTGCAGCAGAGAAAGAACAAATCTTATGTTCCTTGATGGTTTGGGAGAAAAACAAAAACATGATTCTCTTTTGGTGCTGTTTGCAAAGCTCTCTCCCATTACTCAAAAGCCCTTTGCTTTATGATTGTATTCCATCTTAAATGTCTTTGTCTAAATCTAAATTTTTTTGTCTAAATCTAAGGGCTGAAGAAGGGATTTGCTGCTTTTAACTGTTTAGTGCCTGTAAACAGTGTTTCCCAATGCTGGTTCCTTGGCTGAGCTGTTTGGAAACTGCTTCCACTAAAAATTTCTAAATCTGAATCTCTGAAGTTTAAACTCAGGAAGCTGAAGTTCAAAATCAATGTATTTTCATATAAGTGGGATTTTGATAAATTTTAACTGAATAAAAACAATGGACTGAATTTCATTTTTATTTTTTCTCTGAAATACAATCTCTCACTTAACTGATCTGTTACTAATTTTATTCCTCCCATATAATCTCTTGTATTTATTCATAATATGAAATGGCATTAGGAGGAAGAGGCATGTGGTAGCATGCTACATACATATCAATTATCTTTCTTGCCTCTTCATTGCATTTATCACATTGTATTGCAAATATTTAAGCTTAAGTACCTGTCTCCTAACTGCAAGATTCATAATTCAAAAACTACATTTTACATGTTTTTCACATTCCAAGACACAGGCTCATATTTGGTTTTATTTATTTATTTATTTATTTATTTGAACCAGGGATTGAACTCAGGGACACTTGACCACTGAGCCACATCCCCAGCCCTATTTTGTATTTTATTTAGAGACAGGGTCTCACTGAGTTGCTAAGGGCCTCGCTAAGTTGCTGAGGCTGGCTTTGAACTCGTGATCCTCCTGACTCAGCCTCCCAAGTCGCTTGGATTATAAGCATGCACCACCACGCCTGGCCACAGGCTTATATTTGAACTCATAGAAAGCAATCAGCAAATAATGACTGATTGGTTGAATTATAGCATTGTTCATAATTTTGTTTAAAATATATATGAAAAGTTCTATAGGTGTCTGAATTTCTACATGTAATTAAAACATAGAGATTAGTTTAGAGAATATCATATAAAATGAGAGCATACATAATGGAATCTGAATTCTGTAAAACTAATAGAGGAAATATGTAATTTGGTTCTGATGCAGTTTACATATATATTAAGGAATGAGTACTAAGAAGACGACTGCTTTAAAGGGCCTGGGAGAACCAGGAAATTTTGACAGAGGAAATCAGAAATGTGCAGTCCAGTGAAGAATTAAACTACTGGGAGTAATAATATGGGCTGATGCACTCAATATAGCAGTAATGCCCTCTGAGAAGGATAGAAAATAATTCAGTTCCTCCAGGCTGCATGGAAGCTAAATACAGTATGACAAGAAATAGTAGCAGTACTCATTATGTCTGATTGCTAATTACCCCTTTGAATGATTCAGTTATGCCTGCTACTAGATAATTAGTTTAGTAATTTATGGCTGTGGCGCAAACTAGTATTTTAATTTTCACAGCACAATTTTCACAATACCTACAGTTCAGATAATATCTTTCTCTTTTATTCAATTTTAAATTGCTTTTTTGAAGGCCTATAAAAGAGCAAATATCCTTGCATTTTTTTTCCACATGTATTTCATGCAGAAGTTAGGCACTCTTTGGAATTTTATTTAACTTTAAACTGTAGGAAAATAACATCTTATTAAGTCCTGTTTTATTATGCTTAATTTTGTTGTTTTCCATTTTGTGGGCAAGGGAGGTGAAATTTTTAAAAAAGACTCCATCAAATGACTCACTGTAAGCTGCCAAATTACATGTTCCCCCAAAACACTGAACATTTGTTAATGCCCCTTCCCTTTTAACACATTTCTGTTTCATACATGGGATTCTGTTTTGACGGAGTATTTTTCTCAGTGTCTGGGAAGACGAAACTGAGGACAGATGTCTGGTCTTCCTACGCAAGGTTGGTGTAATACTCCAGCAAGTCACAGCAGTCAGACCGCGTGGGAAGATTCTAATTAATCATTTCTAATTCCTGTTCGTGTTGACTTGAGTAACTCTAACTAGAGAGAGTAGAACTGAATAACTAGGAGCTAAATTTTGTTCTTGGATCATTACGTGCTTGAATTGACTTTTAGTTCTCCAGCATTTCAGCTACCTTGATTACTTTTTTTTTTTTTTCCCGCAAACTGCATTTTGATTCATTGCACACAAATGGGGTACAACTTTTCATTTCTATGGTTGTGCATGATGTAGAGTCATACCATTCATGTAATCATACATGTACATAGGGTAATGATGTCTGTCTCATTCCACCATTTTCATACCCCCACCTCCTCCCTCTCTCATTTCCCTCTACTGTAATCTAAAGTTCTTCCATTCTTCTCTCATCCCCCACTCCACCAACCCGATTATATATCATCATTCACTTTTCCGGGTAAACATTCGGCCTTTGGTTTTTGGGGTTTGGCTTATTTCACTTAGATGACTTTTGTAGTGTGATAAAGAGAATATATTTTTTTCTGTTATGAGCACTTATTTTTAGTTCAATATTCCTACTAATCTTTAGATTATTTCCCAAATTCAAATAATGGTTTAAAAGGGAATCTGAAAAAACAGGCCCAGAGAGATGGGGAAATTGATATTATACCATGCTAAAAAATTCTGGTAAATTCAATATAATTTTAAGTCTGCAGCCCAAAGACAATGAGGATCAATTAAATTTATAATGACAACTTACTCATGTGTTTACATTTATCTGTGTATGTTGTATGCATATTTGCCAAATTGTTGAGTGGTAGTATAAATTAGGATTTGTCCTAAGATTAAGCCTTATCTAGTTTTGGATTTTCATGCTTGAATTCCAAATATCTAAGAGAAAGTTGCCACTTGAAGATCAATATAATTAAAATGAGGTAATTTTTGCAAGGAAAGGAAGTAACAAGGTGCTTAAAATAACAAATATAAAATCTTGGAGTTTTTTTTCTGTTGCCATTTCTAACACCTAAGTGAATGCTTTTAAATTAACTGACACTACCAAACACATTTGCCTTATGACTAAGAAGTTATAAATAGCATTTTAAGATTAAGAATATTTGGCATTTCTTGTCACTCCCCTTTGCATTCTACCTGGTGCTTTGCTTTGCACCCTAATCCAATTTCAAAATGTCCATGGTTTGTATTTGCTGTATTGTTCTCATACCCAGTATTTACCAGTGCTGGATCAATGTTCTAAAGGGCATCCTGACAGTGTTATTTCATGAACATCAGGCTGGTGTTTATTACAGACTGAATCTGTGCCCTTTATTGCCAACAGTCTTACTTTGAAATATGTGTTCCTTGACCCATTTAATAAATGGTTCCCCACAGATAGGGCAGTGCAGCTCTTCTTTTCTAAAGATGCTTTTAAAAAAAAAGTCTTACCCATAAGGCAGTCTGTCTAACCATCAAAGCATCATATTGACCTTTCCAACTTTGTTCAGGGTGACAGTCAGTTTGTTGTTAATGCTTTTTTTCTCCTAAGTTGCTAACTAGAGCTGAAGCAAAATTTGTGCTGCCAGAATCTGAAGCAAGTCAACTGTCTTCATATTGGTAGTACTTTTGTTTCAATAAAGTAAAATGTAGCTGCTCTAAAGTATATAAATGTATTAGTAATCATTTAGAACCCAAACTTAATATTTTTGCCAATATTATTAAGACCATTAATATTTTGTCTTCTTTGTCTATAGCATGAAATTATTTTGGTTCTCCTCCTTCTAGTGAAAAAATACAGCATGGGCTATCAATATAGATGTATTGGTTAAGGAATCAGTTGTTCATAGAACTCTTTTGAAGGAGGATACTATAAATCTTGTTATTTCCATTACAAGTTTCAGCCAGTTGAAAATGTTTTAAGGGTTAGGAAATTCTATCACAGCTCTCAGAGTTGCGTTGTTCACAGAACACTATTGTACTTGGTATTGAACTTTTCACATATTTTTCTATACATTTTTCTTGACCTTTTCCACCTAGATATAAAATAACTTTATCATTAAATAAAATCTAAAAGAAAGGTAAAACTTTTCTTCTTTGAATTTGCATGTATGTGCATACCCAAACAAGAGAGAGTTTGGACATTTTTTAAAGGAAAATTTAGGCCATATCCTGATTTTATAATCTTGATCTGCAAGAGTTGCATTTTTCTTGTTTGAGTACACTGCTTAAAATAGCTGCAGTAGAGTATTTCCTACTGTGTTTCATCAGAGGTTTTAAGGAATTAATTAGACTGTCATAGAATCTGATGCTTCTGAGTGTAAAGAATTCTGTTCATTACTCTTTGATATTATATTACATTATATGACTTCATATGAGTGTTTTTACACAAACATGTGCATGCATGAGTATTGTGTGCAGATACCTATGTAATTAGTGTCTGCAGCTATTAAAAAATTCAGTGGTGCAAATAATTCTATAACCAGAGATGCTTAATTGTACCCTGAGCTCAAGAGTCTTCAGACTTGATATCAATGAAACAAGTGTGAATATGGATATATGAGAGGTAAGGAGGCAACGTTTTATCATACAGTTTATCTATCTGACCAGCTACACATCAAGAATACACTTTAGCGGTAATGTATATATAAATAAGATTAAACAAAAGTCTATGCCCTCCAAGTTTGAAATCTAACAAGAAAGAGAAATGAACATATAATTTACGAACAAGTCAAAACAGGAGACTGCAATCAGAGAAATATATTTAAAGTGCTAGGGTAGAACAGAGAATGGAAAGCCCAATTAATTCAGTTTTGAACAACTGTCTTGGACTGATGCTGATATTATCTGTGCTCAGGGACACAATGTCAATGACATGACCATTTCTTATTCAGAAAGAAGTTAAATAAGCCTGCTGGTTTCCTTAATATCATCTTAAGCATATTTTGTTGGCTTATGTATTAGTCAGATTTCTGTCATTATAACAAAATGCTGGAGATAATCAACTTATGAAAAGTAAAGTTTAATTTGTTTTACTGTGTTCAAGGTTCTAGTCCATGATCAATTGTTCCTGTTGATTTGGGGTCTGTGGTGAGGTAGCACATCATGTTGGGAGAGTAAATTATCTCACTCCATTGCCAAGAAGTAAAAGAGTAAGAGGGCTTGGTTATACTATCCCCTTTAAGGATATGCCCCCAATGACCTGTGTTGTTCCCAGCACAGTATTGGCATAGGAAAGGTAGTCAAGAAATCTTTACTTCATGAATTTTATGAATGACTAAAATCTAACAATTGTGCATAGCAGGCTTTGTTATGTACTAGAAACTGGATGCAGAAGATACTCTACACATCCCCAGAAAAACTAAATCAATACATAAAAGGTATGAAATGATTTGGGATAACTATACATAGTATAATAGAAAATGTACTACTATGCATTTTATATTATATTATGGAGAACAAAACTGAACCAAGCATAGTAGGGTATTGGGGAGCATTGATTAGGGAATATTTTGAAGTAGAGGCTATTATGTGAATGCATCTCTAGCTGAGTCCATCAGTCTCCCTTGATTGTTCAGTTAATGTCACTTCAAAACAGACTGCGTTCTTCATGGTGACCCTTTTTTTTTTTTTTCTTATTGAAATTGCTCAGGGTTTCAGGACTAGATAAGGCATACCTTGAGTCTGGAATAAAAGATAAGGTGTCCCCTCTGGGATACAAAACCAGAAACATGGGATTATGTCTTCCAACAGGAAAAACGAGCTCATTATGAGAGAAGAAAAAAGCCTTCAGTCAGAGTGAGAAAAAACAAGTTCAAATAGAATAAATCCCTGATTTAGCCATCTCCCCAAAGTACTGAGTGTTCCTCAAAGAAGTACTTTAAATTGCCCATATTTTGGTAATTGCAGAGAAAAATGTAGTAATTTATAGGATGTTGGACAATTTTATTGATATCAGAGAATTATGTCACTCAAGATTTAAAGATCAAAGAATTATATCCCTCAAGTTTTAATGATGAAGAAATGAATTTAACCTGTACCTGATAAAAGACAAAGTCAATTGTCAAACCTTTTGATAATCAAATAACAAAGGCTTCTTTATATTTACTTCTTTTTTTTAGGTGTTGATAGACCTTTTATTTTTATTCATTTATATTTGGGGCTGAGAATCAAGCTCAGTGCCTCATACATGCTGGGAAGTGTTCTACCACTGAGCCACAATTCCACCCTCTTTACCTAACTTCTTAAGCATTAACAAATTAGTTCAGTTATTTAATCTCTTGCTTTCTGGAGTCTTAGGTAAACTGGGCTGATATTATTCTTAAGTCAATTTCCATATATTTTTTTTCTGTTTTATTAGAGGACTTACTATCTTGAGAATTTATGCTTTCAAAAAAACTTACATAAGAGTTTACACTTGGCCGATTCATCTAGTCTGATTGCCTAAAACTTTTCTGGTGTCATCTGAATTCCAATCTGTCTTCATCCATTCTGTTTCCTCTGCCTAGAACCGCAGTCTCAACCTCAACTTTATCTGGCAACTATCTAGTCCATACTCATGCTTCAAAACTCATCTCAAAGGTATTTCTCTCCTCATTCAGTGTATTTTAGATGTATCTTCTCTGTGTTCATAGAATAAAATGTTCATAATTCCAAAATATAATGAGGTTGAGAGACCAATAGGGAAGAGAGGCTATTTGGTCCTCTGAAGCAGAGGCTGCATGGGGTGCTGCTCCCTAGTGACTAGCACAGATGTTCAATCATTGAAGACCCTTAAAATTTTTGAATATATTAATAAATGACCTTTCAAGATCAATCATATGTCCCTTTAAAATCCCATATTAATTAATCCATTTCATAAGACATTCATCAGAATTTGGTACCACCATTTTACCAAAGAGGAAGGCAAAGGCTGGGCATGGTGGTACCTGGCTGTAATCCAAGGTACTCTAGAGGGTAAAGCAGGAGGATCGTGAGTTTGAAACTAGCCTCAGCAACTTAGTAAGAACTGTCTCAAAAAGATAGATAGATAGATAGATAGATAGATAGATAGATAGATAGATAGATGGGGGGGGAGGATAATGGCGTTCACTAAGGTTGTATGACTTTCCTGAAGTTTATTCCACTAGTAAGTGGCACAAACACAATATTAACCCAAGGCAACTCCCAGAGTACACACTCTTCCTCTTTAACTTCCATTCTCTATTATGGTTACATTTTTAAAGTACCAAGCTATTGACCTTCCTCCAAGAAGAGCAATAAATGAATGAATTATTGCTTGGCATGTATCCCCTAAGTGTTTATTAACCTCTTTTCAAGTTACGAATACAGCAAATAATTATTGAATTCCTACTCTTTACCAGGGACTGGGATTATTCAAATAAGATATCCTGACTAGAAGTGATTGAGATTCATAAAGTCAGAATATATTAACATCCTGCATTTTGTTAGCATTGCATCATAAGAAGCTCTAGTCTACATTACATCATCTTAGAATAAGTACAATTACATTAGTCAAAAAATTTAAATTGTCCATCTTTATCATCTAGACATTTAACTCTGACAAAGATATCAGAGTACATTTTGTAGTGAATTATCGTAATTGCCCTCCATGCTCAATTTTAGGAGTTGCCTTGAGCATCCATACATTTTGCTGCAATACATAGAGTTTATAAAACTTCTAAAAAAAAAGGACTAATCTAAAATTAAGAAACTATTTTACTTTTATACTGACAATGCAAATGCTTATAAAAAATCTAATTCTATTCCTTTGTCACAGCCAAGCACAACAGTTACACTTATAGAATTGTAATTTCTTGCCAATTGTCATTCTGAAGAATAAATGAAGTACAGAGTTGGGAAGTTGTGTTTGATCTTTAAAAGAGGAAAAGCAGGTCTCCCCTCATCCCTAAATGATATAGCAGCAACTCATACAATAAAGAAGTGTTATTACAAGATGTCATAAGCACAGCTACTTTTCCAGCCCTAGTTATAATATAAATAGTAGAGTTCACTCTTAAAGTTTTAAATGCTCTCTGTTGACAGCAGTGGCTATCAATTTTGTTTTGATTGGCAGCATTTTTTTCCTTCAACTTAATGTTAATCTGTTAGGTAACATTCACCAGATATCCTAACGAGTCTGACTCCATGTAATATGTGGTTTTGTTATGCTTCAGAAAGGAACATATTGACATTTCCACATTCAGAAACATTTTTTTCATAAATAAGGAGTCACCTTTTAGTTGCACTGTATGACATCATTTTAGATTTATAGCACTTTGCTTATTTAAGTGCATTTTATGCATCTGTTATCTTATGCCTTATTTCCTTATTTCAGTTATAAGAATCACCTATTTATTGCTTATTCCTAATGTCTTTTTGCCTCAGTATTAATCCAAATCTTAATTAATACCAAGCACGATTTTCTACCAAAGTACGGTTATAATTCTTTAAAAATTTATTAAGTATATACTCTTAAGAAAAAAAAAACTTTTTAAAGATAAAACCTACTAAAATAGATCATTGACTGGACCACAATATAGTGTTTTAAGTCATTATTGAAAACTTATTAATGATAAACAGATGGTTATACATTTTTAAAATATCTTTTAGTTGCAAATGTACACAATATCTTTATTTATTTATTTTCATATGGTGCTAAGGATTGAACCCAGTGCGCCAGACATGCAAGGCAAGTGCTCTATCACTGAATTCCAACCCCAAACCCCAGATGGTTATATTTTGAAATTATGTGTGGTAACTAGCAAGGAAAGAAGAGGAATATTAATTGCTTAGTTTAAATTTTTACTGATGAAGATATGATCCATGGGTGTATTTGTGCTATTACTTAGGAAGTACTTAGTACTTTTAAGATTCAGATTTTATATATATGCATAGATGTATCTGAACAGGAAGATTATATATGCATCACCTTCTTGTATTATACACACACACACACACACCAGCTTCCTAAAACAATGAGATCAATTGGTCCTTTTAAGACACTTATGTCATGGATCATGTATAATTACATTGTTTATAATTACAGCATTTGGACTCTTTTCAGCTTATTTCAATATTTGAACATCTTTTTCTTTTCTCACATCTTGCACTTTTGAACTTGAGTTACTTCTTTTGAACTGAACCTTAGATCAGTCAAAGGCAGAATATCTTTTCTTGACATTTCCATAACTGTTTTTGCTTTCTTATATTTTTAACCACTTACCACATTGTATTGAACTTGCTTAGGTCATTTACTGAATTCCACATTATACGATGACATCCATCCATCCATGAGTCATCAAAGTCTATCTTTTTTCTAAAGGATAAGTTAAACTCTCAGTCCCAGTGACAAGCATAGTTTCTGGCATGGAGTATATCTGCAACAAGTATTTTCTTAAAATAAATAGTCCAAAAGACCTTTCGCATCTACTTTTTAAAAATTAATTTTTGAGGCATAAATTTAAGTATCCTGTAGACTTGATTCTTTTACATATAACAAAACACATTTTCAATTATTTAAAATATCCAACTTCATCTGTACTTTTCTCTAGTAATTCCTTGCATGTAATAGTTGATGATTTGCTTCTTAAGTGATATTACAAGTGTCATAAAGAAAATAAATGGGAAGTCCTATGTCCTTATACCCTGGTACATAGGTATTTATAGAAATTTCTAAAAACCATGAGGTCAGAGAAATAAAATTATATATTTCCAACCATTACCTGTTATTAAATCTTTTCCCACATATTTTAAAACACACTGTTATGGTTCTTTACTATATCTAAAATTGATCTTTTGTTAGTTTCTGGCTATTCAAATCTTGGGTCTTATAACAGAAATTCATTTTGCTTTCCAAATTTGACATATGACACTGTTATATATTTTTTCCTAAGTATAGAGCTCCTCTATTTTCTTTCTTTTTTATTTTTTAGATGTATATGGACACAATGCCTTTATTTTATTTATTTGTTATGTGATGCTGAGGGTTAAACCCAGTGCTTCACATGTATGAGGTAAGTGCTCTATCACTGAGCCATAATCCCAGCACTATTTTCTTTCTCATTGGGAAAAAAAGTACATTGAAGCAGTTCTTTTGAGAAATAAAACTCACAAACTTACAAAATATATTTTACAGTCATACTAAAAAGGGAAGCTATGTCAAAATTGGAAGCCAGTAGTCTTTACATGCCATTTCAACTTTGTAGCTGATAGGAAGAAAGATTTTTTTTAACTAGAATAAATAACATTTTATTTTGTTGGTAAGGAATTAAAATATAAAATCATAAAAAGAAGCATCAATAAAGGTTATCATAAAGCCATCTTATATGAATATACTTTTCATCAGATTCACTTTCTACTTCCAATGAAGTATAAGGTTAACTTCTTAAAATGAAATGAGATGCCATGAGAATGAAAAGAATGTTCAGGGGATAAACTCATTATTATCAATTAATTTTGGTTTTATTTTCAAATCAATGTAAAATCTGGCATTAGAAATTCCTACAACAGTGATAGGAAAAGATTAAAAAAAAAAAGTCAAACAATAAATGTAAATCTATTTATTTATAACTATTTTTGCAGCATTTATTGAGCATTCTACTCTGTATGAAAATTCTAATGGAATAGACGTCACCATATCAGACGTCATCATATTCATTGTGATAAATAGTATGATTAAAACTCACTGAATAGACCTTGAGAACATCTAGAAGGGATACCTGACCAAGAATGAAAAGTCTAGGGAAACTTTTTGAGTTGAGTCTTGAAAAGCTAACAGGCATAACTAGGTGAATAGGAAGGAAATGGAAATGGTCTTCAGAGATGATTAGATTAGGGAAAATAGATAATCAGGAAATTGCTTGGGGATTGTAAATGGCTAATGGAAGAGAACAGACATAAAAGTGGGGAATAAATGGGGTGTAAGTCATTAAAGATATGGAAGGTTACGCTGAGGATTTGATCTGAAAAGAAAATGGAAAGTCATCGAAGAAGTTAAGCACCAGTACCAAGGTCAGTCTTGTGTGCTTTGTAATGGAGGGACTGAGGCATGGGTGGTAAAGTTGTTTGTGACCATGAGGAACGGAACCAGAATAGTGAGCAGTGGGTTGAAAAAAATTTCTGCTTTGATGGCTTCACTCAGTAATTGCTGAAATCATCTACTTAAGTGAAGGAGAGGAGGGTAGAGCAGAATGCTTACGGGATGTGGTGTAGACTTAAAATATCACCATGGAGAAATAAGACAGGATTGTCCAATGAAGGAATGGTGAATGACTTCTGGACTTGCTGAACTTCCTCTTTCATTTGTCAGAAAGATATCCCCAAAGCACAAAAGTCGTACAAGTTGTCAGGTTGATTTGAAATTTAGGTTTATATCAAACAGAGAAAACAAGAAGAGTTCAGGATTTTGGAGGGTAGTTGAAGTGATAAATTACAGGAACTTGTCTAGAGGAGAGTAAAGATATGATGAAGTGAATAGATTAGACCTCCTGATTCCAGCAGTGTAGAAAATGTATAGAAGGAATAAAGGTATGAAATGGAAGGGCAGAATATTAGATTTAAAATTTTCAAACATGGAGGAGTGCAGGGAAAATCCAAGAGAATCACCTGAAAAGCCATTAGTAACAATAATACAAGTTTGTGAAGAGCTTAATGAAAATTAATTTAAATAATTTATAGTCTTAAGGAACCACATAAGTTTTACTTCTAAGATTTAATAACCAGGAAAATATGTTTGGTTGGCACAACTGTTATTAAAAGCTAAGATGTTCACCAGAATCTTGAAAATATCAAATGATGCCCAATAGCTAAGTAATGCAACAACATCTAAGTAGTGCTTAAATGAACTAAAGTAATCTTTATTTGTGGACGTGTAAATAAGTAGAACTTTTATGGAAGCAATTTGACTTCGTCCATCAATTTTAAATGCAAATCATTCCACCAGGAATTCCAATTCTACCAATTTACCTTACAGATTATATTGTTTAGTGTTGATGGACCTTTATTTTATTTGTTTATTTATATGTGGTGCTGAGAATTGAACCCAGTGCTTCACACATGCTAAGCAGGTGCTCTACCATTGAGCCAAAATCCCATCCCTACAGATATATTTTATGTGTGCAATGAAGAATTCACAGTGATATTTTGTTGTTTGCAAGAGGAAAATGCCCATCATGGGGAACTGTTTAGACTCTTTATGGTACATCCAATAAACAGTAGTGTGAAGCTCTAAAAAGACATGTGAAAACGTTTTACTCATGTGAAATATTCTTCAAGATACATTGTTAGTTAAAGAAGAAAACCCCCAAGATTTAGAACTGAGTGAGTGGTTTAACACCCTCTTAAAAAATAACGGGAAAAGTCTATTTGCAAATTTGCATGTGTGTGTATAAATTGGATGGTTAAGGGAAAGAAAGAATTTTCAAGGTCATTCCATTATATATTTTTTCATACTTCATGAATTTTAAATAATAAGAATATATGACTATATGGAAACCTTTTTAAAATCACATTGCTTATATACAACGAAAGAGTGTAAAGGCTATTATAAAGTCTTACTTTAATAACTTGGAAATATGTTCAAAGTAGTGAGTATAGGAGCAAGGAAGAGAAAATTACCAAAGAGTGCGTATAAAACATCTCTATAATAGAGGTGTAATGAATGAATGATAAAAGTACACCTCAAATTATACATCATTTTATTACAGGTGGTGGGATTTTGTTGCAAGCCATTTTTATTTTCTTCTTTTTGTTAAAGTGCATTTTTAATCTATCTGAGTGCATGTGCATCATTTACATGTAGGCATATTGGACCAATGTGCCTTGAATTTCATTACTAAAGGGAAAATATTTTTTAAATTACTCTTAGATAATCCCAGAAATTTCATTCCTTTAAATGTGGAGATCATGTTTTTGCTAGTTTGCAATAGAATACAATGAAGATAAATATAAGATATTCTATGTTGCCTTTCATTTTAATCAAAGATCAGTCTCATGACAGATATACTTACTAAAAACTTTTATCTGTTGTCATAAATAAAATTAAGAAGGAGGCTACAGAAAAGATATAATAAAAATATAGTCTGTTAAATTTCACATAATTCATAACTAAAAGAATAACCATTCAATCTGTATCTAAAATATAATTGAAAGTAAAGAAACAACTTACATTAAACATTCAGATAAATTAGGGTATCCTATATATTACTGTCTGCAAAATCTTAGTTTGAGGTATAAGCAAGGAATTTTAGTAAAAATGTAAAATAAGATCTCTTTTCTACTTAATTTGTAAATTCATTAAATCTATAGTCATGAGAGAGATCAAAAAGAAAAATTGGATTTCATGGCCATAAAATAATTATTTTAAAATTATTTGAAAAGTGTTTTGCATAATTAAATTAAATTAGTTGAAATGTCCTTCAGTTGAATGGTTAGGAACTTCTGTCGAGCCCAAAGTGGTGAGATTATATAAGCCTTTATCCCCTTCCCTTCATTCTTCCTATGATTAACATCTTACATTAGAGTGGTACATTTATTACAATTAATCAGCCAACAAATTTGTTTTTGTTGTACAGTAGGTGAATTTTGACAAGTGTATGATAACATGTATCTACTGTTATAGTATCATACAGAATAGTTGCCAAAATTACACCACCTTTCTGTGTTCCTGCAAGCAATGAACAAGAGAGCAAGGAATGAGAGCTGCTGATGTTTCACTTCCTTCCCGGCACCAGTGTTGTCAGTGTTTTAGATTTTAAGATCTTAACCATTCTAGTAAGTGCATTGTAGTATCTCCACTATTGTTTTAATTTGCACTTCTTAATGGTATATGATGTTGAGCATTTTTTCATATATTTACTTTTCATCTGTGTATCTTCCATGGTTGAGTGTCTATTCAGATCTTTTACCCATTTGATTGGGTTGTTGTTTCTTTATTGTTGATTTATATGTTTTCGAAACCAGTCCTTTCTCAGAAATATTTTGCAAACATTTTGTACCAATCTGTGACTTATTGTTCCATTCTATGAATGGTGTTTGATAATATTTAGCTTATAATTTTTTTCTTTCATCTATTATGCTGTTTCTTTTTTTTAAAATCTAAGGCCACCTGTATTTTCTACTTTTTAAGAGTTTTATAGTTTTGCATTTTACATATTTGGCTATAATTACTTTTGAGTTAGTTTTTGTGAAAAGTGTAAGGTCTGTATTTCGAATCATTTTGTTTTTGTTTTTGCATGTGGATGTTCATTTTTTTTCTAGCATTATCTCCTTAAAAATGCTTAATTTTGCAAAAATTTTTTCCTATTTAATTTGCTGACTTTCTAGTTCTACTCATAAATTATATGACTTCAGATTCATTCCTCCAAGTTTTCCCTCCACTACACCGGATTTTTAGAAGGTATTTTCCATGTTTTCAACAACCTATGTAATGGAGTAATCTCTTCCAAAGCACCCCTGAAATTGACAAGGTATAGAGAAAATTTCATAGAGCCACCCACTTCTGTGTTGTATAACCTGTTATCATTCATTCATTCAACATGAATTGAGCACCCATTTTGTGACAAATGTTAATCATAAGTTATATCATGCTGAACCTAAAACTACCAGATCCTGGATCTATTCTGTTGAACAATATACAAGTATATGTTTAATCTTTTATGTCATTTACTTTCATACATGTTTAGTTTTTCACTTTTCCTCTGTTTAATACTTTCCTATACTTCCAAATATTCCTACTGCAACATGGGTACACCTTTATTTGGGAACAATCTCATTCATCTATGCTCCTCTCAAAACATTGTTTACTCAGATTTGAACATACTGTTTTAGCAGTCAGTATCTGATGTAAAATGGGTCTATGACTTTCTGTGACATGGATGATGTCCTCCTTTAATTAAGTCCTAAATCATTGGTTTTTGCTGCCAAATGGAATAATGCACTGGTGTGTTAAGTCCTTTATGAAATTAACATTTGCCTGGTGGTCATATTCAAAAATTTTTAAAGTATGGGAAATATTAATATAAAACGCCTTGAGGAAATGTAGGAGTGGGGAACTAATCTTAATTCACTAATTTTAATTTAGTTGATTATACAAGGAAATCCAAACAGGCAGTATACTACTATAATGGGGAAATTCTGCCCTGGGTATTGGGAGATTCAGATTTAGAATGTTTCTCTTACCTATTAGTTGGTTGTCCTCAAATAAGTTATTTAATAGCTTTGAGCATCAATTTACTCTCTGAAATACTGAAGATAATAATACTTGTTCCTTATATCTTCTAGTGAGTTCATAGAAATTAATGTGGAAATAAATATGAAAATAATTTCAAGCATGATTTACAAAATAATACTTTACATAGAGTAAAATAATCATTTTAGTGTATAATTCTATTAGTTTTGATAGATGCATACTCATTCGTTCATCACCACAGTCATGGTATGGTACAGTTCCATCACCCCAAATTATTCCCAGTTGATTCTTTGTAGCCAATCTGTGGCAATCACTGATTCACTTTATTTTTCCATGGTTTTTCAAAATGTTATATCATTGGAATCCCATGTTAGGTGTGACTTCCTTCACCTTTCATAATTCTTTGGGATTCCTCCATTCGTATTTATCAATATAGATGCTCCATGACATGTGATGTAGTGATGCCCCAATAAACTCGTTGTAAATTGAAATACCATAAGTGAAAAATGCATTGAATCTGCAGCCTAGCTACAGTAACTGTAGAGCACCAGCTCTTTACACTATGATTACATGGTGACTAGGAAGCATGGCGTGCTGGCACTGCATAGCAGCACTTGACAGTATCACACTGCTTATCACGACTGAGGGAACAGATTGGATGTTTATCACTTTTCCACTATTGCAAAATTGAAACACTGTAAGTCCAACCCTCCTCGAGTTAGGGACCATCTGTAGTTTTTGTTGTTTTTGAGCACTACAGATTGAACCCAGAGCTTGGTGCATGCTTGGCAAATGCCACCACACTGAGCAATAACCCCAGCCCTGTGGCTTTCTATTAATAAATGGAAAAAGAGTTCAATGTTATTAAAATCCACTTAAATTATTTTGAGAAAAATATAAAGCAAACGTTTTACAACAAATCATTAAATTATTTGATTAAAGATGTACATCTACTAGCATAGAATATACACAATGGCATTTAGTAATTTTCTTAAATTCTAAGCCATTATTTTTTAAAAAATATTTCTCTCAGATGAAGATTGAATTCTTTAGGACACAGTTTTCAAAAAAATGTAACTTTGTAATGTTTGTAGTTCTATAGTTTGAGATGAAATTAAAAACAGGAGGTGGTTTTCTTGAAACATGTGGATTGAAAGGCCAAGATGTGACTGATTGTATAGAATGTGTTTTTTCTCTTGCCAAAAAAAAAAAAAGCCTTTTGAGTTGAACAAGAAAGGTATAAAATTAAAGTAATTGCACACTTCAAATTTTAGTAGCAACATGAAATCTTGCTGGAAATTTGATGTTTTACTGACATTGTGGCCTGCAGGCCTGTGGGGGACACATCAGATGTGAATGCTGCTTATTTTTTCCGGGGGCTTCCCAATGGTCTGGAACAGGAGCTCCTGTGATAGCAGAAGTGTTGCTGCAGAAAACGGCTAGTGGATCAGAGCCTGCCTCTTTCAACCTGGAAAGTTTGTCTCGTGTCCTTTTCACGTTTGTTCCTAATGCACTAGCCATTGTGTATAATTGCATGTTAGAGGGAGGATCCCACACCAATGAATTCCAATCAAACTTGACTTGTTAGCATATAAAGCTTTGGTTATTCACCTCCATCATTTAAGTAGGATCTCAGCACCACCCTCCCCAGAATGCAGAAGCCATGTTACTGTGGGTTAGAGTTCACCAAGTCAGAACTGTCCATGTATCAGAAGGAGCACTTGGATGTCCTGTGTTCATCTGGGATCGTTTCTGAAACACTGAGCACTGTCTCTTGGCTCTGAGATCTTTGTGTGAAACTGGGATTAATATGAGGACATACATCAAAAGTATAATTTCTCCAGCAAAGTGTTGCTTTTTCCCATTTTTTGTTAATAGGAAATCAAAGCACACCACACCTGGCAGAAAGTGTAATGAATTAGTATCTTGCAAAATTATTGTAATAATAGAAATGTAGATTTTTCAAATTGGTTTTTGATTTGCACTTTTTAAAGTAAAATAGAAGCAACAGTAAGAATTTGAGGTTTCTCAGTCTCCCAAATGTCACATTGCATAAATTGGGGCATATCACATTGTAAGACAGTCAACATTCTACAAAAATAAACAAATAGTCATCATCTAAAGTAAATTTATTTGAAAGATGCAGGATACAACTCATTTATTTTAATTGTGACCTTGTGGAAATTTCTTAAGCCTGTGTACTGCCATTCCTCCCTCTGTGAAATGGGAATATTAATAAAGCCTTTCTCAATGGATTTTATGGAGATAAAGGTGAAGTTCTTAGAATATTTACATGTGAAACACTGTTTCTTTTCCCATTTAACAGAAATGAATTTGGTAATCCTGACAGTACATTGAATTACAGTAATTTGGACATGACTTACATGTCCATTTAATGCCTATTTAATGAAATTTCAAACTTCTCAGTAGAAACACTTTTCTGACTTTATTATGATTGGCACTTCAATCTTTATCTTTTTCATACAAATACTGTTTATCCTATTTTGTTTAATTTTTGTTCTACTTCTAATCTGCTAACCAAAAATTCTTGTCACTTGAAGAAAATAACTTTACATACATTCAATTGATTTTTCATTCTTTCATTCGTTATTTATTCAAACTTACTGTATCCTTGCCTACATACATGTAAATATGTATAAGCTATATTCCTGCTCACTTCCTCTTATGAGAGAAGAAAACATACTAATTTTTGTTTTATTTTTTTATTTTAGTTCATTGCACACAAATGGAGTACAACTATCATTTTTCTGGTTGTACACAAAGTAGAATCATACAATTTGCCTATTCATACATATTCATAGGGTAAAGATGTTTGTCTCATTCTATTATCTTTCCTTCCCTGCCCCCTGCTCATTTTCCTCTCTACAACCCTTCTCCATTCTTCCCGTACCTACCCCAAACCCCGCTATGTATCATCAACAACTTAGAATCATTCGGCCTTTGGTTTATAGGAATGACTTATTTCACTTAACATGAGCTTCTCCAATTCCATCCATTTACCTGCAAATGTCATAATTCTATTCTTCTTTATGGCTGAATAATATTCCATTGTGTATATATACCACAGTTTCTTTATCCATTCATCTATTGAAGGGCATGTAGGTTGGTTCCACAATCTAGCTATAGTAAATTGGGATGCTATAAACATTGATATGGCTGCATCACTGTAGTATGCTGATGTTAAATCCTTTGAGTATAGGCCAAGGAGTGGGATAGCTGGGTCAAATGCTGGATCCATTCCAAGTTTTCTGAGGAATCTCCACACCGCTTTCCAGAGTGGCTGAACTAATTTGCAACCCCACCAGCAATGTATGAGTGTACACTTTTCCCCACATCCTGGCCAACACCTATTGTTGCTTGTAATTTTGATAATAGACATTCTAATTGTGATGAGATGATATCTTAAGGTAGTTTTGATTTGCATTTTTCTTATTACTAGAGATGTTGAACATTTTTTCATATATCTGTTGATTACTTACAGATTATCTTCTGTGAAGTGTCTGCTCATTTCCTTAACCCATTTATTGACTGGATTATTTGTATTCTTGGTGTAGAGTTTTTTGAGTTCTTTATATATTCTGGAGATTAGTGATCTATCTGATGTGTGTGTGGCAAAGATTTTCTCCCCCTCTGTTGGCTCTCTTTTCACATTGCTGATTGTTTACTTTGCTGAGAAAAATTTTTTTAGTTTGAATCTCTCCCAATTATTGATTCCTGCTTTTATTTCTTGTGCTTTGGGAGTCATGTTAAGGAAGTCTGGTCCTAGCCCGATGTGATGAAGATTTGGACCTACTTTTTCGTCTATTAGTTGCAAGGTCTCTGATCTAATTCCTAGGTCCTTGATCCATTTTGAGTTGAGTTTTGTGCAAGGAAAGAGATAGGGGTTTAGTTTCAATTTGCTGCATATGGATTTCCAGTTTTCCCAGCACCATTTGTTGAAGAGGCTCTTTTCTCCATTGTATGTTTTTAGCTCCTTTGTCAAGTATGAGAT